>PVKE010004136.1:0-66419 GCA_004027555.1 Craseonycteris thonglongyai
GGGGGGGGGGGGGGGGGGGGGGGGGGTAGGGTGAAGCCCAGAGCAGTTTTCATAGTTGTTCATCATTAGTTGGGACATAATTTTAGTCTACATGGGTAGATGTGGGGCTGCATGGGGCAGAAATTGAACGGGGGGCCTCTCAAATAAGAGATGAGAACTTTTACCATCATCAAGTGGTTACCAGTGGTGGCATGGTTCAGCATATGGGTTCACATGGGCTGGGGCTAGGATTCAATCCCCAGACCTCACAGTTGCAAGGCAAGTCCTCAACCTGTTGAGCTATCCTGATGTCAACGTATTCACTAAATTTTATTTGCAATTTTGTCAAGCACCTTGTCTTTAGCTTCTAAGTTTTCAAAGAGACACTCTCACTCCACTAATAACGTTTTTGGCTATAGAAGTGAGTTTGAAATTCCAGACATATGTGAATTTCCTGAATTTTCCCTATCCTGGTATACGTGAAGATTAATTAACATAGTCTCATGCTTATATTTATAATAAAGACACAAGATAAGTAATTTCCTTTATGTTTCCTTGTTTTATAATAACAGTTCATTCTTCACTACAAACCTAAAATGATGAATATCCTCTTTATTGATAGCTCTATTTTCCCCCATTGGTTTAATTACACCTTCAGGTAAATGGAACTAAGAGAGGCTTCCTCAGATTACCATTAAATATCAATCAGCAATTACACACTTTCATGCCCAAAATGGTCTCACACAGGGCCTGTTACATAGTTTGTGGAGTCTAGAGCTAAATGAAAATAGTCCCTTGTTCAAAAACTATTAAGACTTCCAAAATGGCAACAGCAGAGTATTTAATCAAGAGCATGGGGTCTCGTGTGATTGCACTGATCATAGGTCCATCAAGATGGTCCTGCCCTTCACACTACAACAGAGCCAATATACTGCACCAATTAAGAATATGCCTAGATTTTAATTTGATTTCATCAATTTTATAGCTGTTTGAGACAGGTTTCTTAATAGCTCTCAGCCTCAGTGGTTTCTTTCTGTACAATGATAATAGTATCAGGTGTGTGTGTGTGTGTTTAGGAGGGAATAACCTTATATCTGTAGAAGATCAAAGAACAGCATATGATATAGGTAAGCCTTCAACAATGTTAGCTGTCATTCCTTTGAAGTAGCTATTTTTGAAAACTATAATTGGTGGGTCAACTCCTATAGAAAGTTCCTTCCAGTACTGTTTCCATAAAATAATAGCTCTTATTGTACCAACGCTTTTAGTTGCAACCTTGAGAATCACTAAATGAGTGAAGATCAGAGCAGGGAATGTAGGCTCCAAGATTTACACTATTCTATGTTTATATTAGTCTGGAATTTAATTTCAGAGGTAAAATAAAAATCAACCAATCTCTATTTATAACTTCTGTATGTCCAATGGACATACTATCTGGATTTTCAAACCCAGTTTTGATGATGTAATTTTACTATTTTCAAAAATGATTACATAAAGATATAATTGTATAATTGTTATACTTACATTAAAAGATTTCACAATTTACCATGGTAATTGATCATAAATTGGAAGAATTAATAGTGCTAAAATGCTCATACTACCCAAAGTGTTTGAAAGACTCCATGCACTATCTATGAAAATACCAAAGCCATTTTCATTTTCATGTAACTAGAACAGATACTCTTAATATTTGTATGGAACCACAAAAGACCATGAATAGCCTAAGAAAACTTGACAAAGCACAAAGCTAGCGGTATTACGGTTCCTGATTTCAAATTATACTTCATAGTTATAGTAATCAAAACAGTATAGTACTAGTCAATAAATAAATAAATAAATAAATAGACACATAGGTCAATGGGACAGGATTAGAAAGCTCAGAAATAAACCCATATACATATGGTCAACTAATCTATGATGAAAAAGGCAAGGATCTACAGTAAGGAAAATACAGTCTCATCAATAAATTGTGTTGGTAAAACTGGCATCTACATACAAAAACATGAAACTGGACATCTATCTTACACCTTATATAAAAAATTAACGCAATATAAATTAAAGACCATAAATAAAACTCTTAGCAAAAACATAGATAATAAGTTACTCGACAATAGTCTTAACTAACTTTATTATTTGTTTGTTTGTTTGTTTGTTTTAATTGTATCTGACTCTGTAAGCAAGGGCAATAAAAGAAAATATAAACTAATGTGACAACCTCAAACTAAAAAGTTTTTGCACACCAAATGAAACTATCAACAACACCAGGAGACAAATTACTGAATCAGAGAAAAATATTTGCAAATCATATATTAGTTAAGGGGTTAACATACAAAATATATGAATAATTCATATAACTCAATATCAAAAAGACAAAACCCATCCAATTAAAAAATGGTCAAAGGACCTGAATAAACATTTTTCCAAAGAAGACATACAGATGGCTGACAAGAACCTGAAAATACTTAAATCACTGATCACCAGGAAAATGAAAATCAAAATGATTTTTCTCCTGAGTATAGATGCAACATTCCTCAATAACATATTAGCGAACTGAATTCAGCAATACCTTAAAAAGATCACACATCATTATCAATTGTGATGTCCTCCTAGGTGACAAATGTAGTTCAATATCCATAAGTAAATTAATGTCATACACCACATAAACAAAATGAAGGATAAAAATCATATGATCATATCAATAGATGTAGAAAATTTGTTTCACAACAATGTGGGACTTGTTTATGATTAAAAACTCAGTAAAGTGGCAATAGAGAAAACATACTCAGCATAATAAAGGCCATATATGACAAATTCATGGCTAACGTCATACTCAAGGGCAAAAAGCTAAAAGTGTTTTCTTTAAAAAGAAAAATAAAATAAAAATCACAATGAGATAACATCTCACACCTGTTAGAATGGTTATTATAAAAAAAACAAATATTTTCTTTTTAGTAATACTAACAGATAGTACACTAGACTTGATTCCAAAAGGTTCTTAGCTTAGTTACTAGTATAAATAGATCACCTGAGTCTTCAGAGTTGGCTAGCCTAATCCTACCTCTAGAGTCTTTTATCATAGAGTTCAGCTGAACCCTTCAAGAAGGATGTTCTTGAAGCAGAACAGCAACAAGGATGTTCTTGGAGCAGAAGAACAACAACAACAACAAAAACAACAACAAGAAAAAAAAACCACTGCTGAGATTATATTCTAGGGTACAAAAATGGTATAGGGAAGCCCTGCCTATTTGCTTATGAATGACTATAATATGGCTGAATATAGTCTGTGATCTCTTTTTTTTTAGACTGATAAAGAAGTTAACTAGGAGGAATTAACTCTCATTCACCTCTGATAATTAAAAATTACCAATATCTTAAAAAAACAATATGTGTACATGTTCAAAAATAGTCACTTTACAAACATTAATAATATATTAACATTTCAACTTTTATTTAGGAATTTTTTTATCAACATCATTAGAATTCATAGTAAAAGTTTTCAGAACACATATTCTAAGTTTTGGTTAAGAAAACATTGCTGTTATATTTTTATTACTAGAAAGGGGAAGAAAATTAATAATTACTGAAAATTTACTGTATTCCAAGTCCTTTATATTAACTCAAAAGTGTTACTTTTTCTATCTTATTAATGAGAAAATTAAGTCAAGAGATGTTAAATATCTCATCCAATATCATAACTAAAAATAATAGAACTGGGATTCAAATCAGTTATAAATAATATCAAAATCTATGAGTTGTTTTTGTTTTTGTTTTGCTTTGTTTGCTTGTTGCTTTTGCCTACCATAAAGTTTCCTTGTAAAGATATAGGAATAATTGTAGAAATAGCCCTTGAAGAAATATAAACCTCAAGATACTTCCCATAAATGGTACAGAAGATACCCATTTTAAGTAATTATTCACAATGTGTGTATATCTGGTTAATTTTCACACTCAACACACATATAAATATTTTAATAATTAATTACTTCTGTTTTTCTATTGTGATTCTCTTAAACAACTTTTATTTTTTGATAATTTTAGTCACTTTTTTCCTCAACAATAAATTTCTCCTAAAGTACAGGTATCATGAACCTATTTCTTAGATTTTCTTTTTTTTAAAGATTTCCTTTATTTTTCGAGAGAAGGTGAGAGAGAGAGTGACAGAAAGAGACAGAGAGAGACAAAGAGGAAGGTGAAGGCTCAGAGCAGTCTCCAAAGTTGTACATAACTAGTTGTGACAATTTCATTTGACCAAGGTGGATGTGGGGCCACTCAGGGCTGGAACCAAACTGGGGGCCTCTCACATGGAGATAAGGAACTTCACTGCCATCTTGGCATTAATAGTTGAAATACAGATCAGCATATAGGGTTCCATGAGCCAGGATCCTGATTTGATTCCCAGACCTCGTAGTTGCAAGGCAAGCATGCACTCAGCCAGATGAGCTATCCCAGCATCCCAATATTTTTCCTGCTATTTAAATCTTTTAGGAGATTCATACGTATTGAGTAATGTATTAGCTGCACTATAGTTGAGGTCTTAGTAAATAATACATAATTAATAAAATAGTTATTCGACTAAAATAGTCACAATAAATTGAATATATAAGATTTCAAACAGCACCCTAATCTGGCTTTCTTATGTAACCAAAACAAACTAATTATTCAAAAACAAAAACAAAAAAGGGGAAGCTGGGATGGCTCAATGGGTTAAGCGCTCACTTTGGGTTAAGCGCTCACTTTGGGTTACCGGTAAGCGCTCACTTTGCAGCGCTGGGGACCTGGGATCAAATCCCGGCCCCTGCCAATCCATGTGCTGAATTGGGGAGTGCCCCTAGTTCAGTTCGCTCTCTCTCTCTCTCTCTCTCTCTCTCTCTCTCTCTCTCTCTCTCTCTGTCAAAAACAATAAAATAATAATAATAAAACTTTTTGATTGAAATAAGTTTACATATCTAGTCATCTGATCGAATTAGAAGTAACTCAATGACTAGAACTAGTAATCTAAAAACAAAGGGGGTAGAAATAAGGGTCAAAATCCAGGTTCATATAATTAAAATGATGCATAAACATAGTTATTAAATACTACAAGTTACCACATGCAGTAAACTATTATTCATTAATACTTTACAAGGTATCATATTCAGGATCATAAAACCTGTTCCCTATGTTTTCAAATATCTAAAATAGTGACTAATATCTAAAATAGTGACTATTGTAATATTTGGACCATTGATTTTATAGTTATGGAAATCTTGAGAAGGTAATTATTTAGAAAAAGTGTTGAGTGTGTATTCTATTTTGAAGTAGTGTTAAGCAGTGAGACTCTGAGGATGAAGTGTTGTAACACTTTAGGTTTGAAGCATAGGATGGACATGGGCAGAGTTGAGTCAACTTGCTACACTTGGTATTTTGGTCATATAGATTTCTGAAGTTTAATAAGGCTGAACAAGACTTGTAATCAGGGGCTATATCAGGAAGTGTCTTGTACAGCATGCTACAAAGTTTTATCTTAGAGTGCAAAATTTATTTTAAGAGATAATAACCTAATTAAGTAGCATACATTTTTCCTGTATTGGTAAAAATTTACATCCTAATGCATTGGTTGTGTACTGAGTACACATTTTTTATTTTTATAGGAGCTAGCTGGACTCTTTAACTAAAAACTAAGATAGTCTGAATATGATATGAACTTCCGTTACTATTTATGAATCAGTATTAGTTCATTAATTATAATATCCCATAATAGTTTAAGATACCAGTAAGAGGGTAACTGGGAATGGGGTATATGGGAAATCTCTGTACCAGCTCTGTAACATTCCTATAAATCTAAAACTAAAATTTAAAAATAGTAAATGTTTTAAAATTATCTTTAAAACCCCATGTAGTAGGTAAAATACTCATTTCAAATTAAATAAAAATCTAAATCTCAGAGATACTATTTGACTCTATTTAATCCAAGCATAATATATTCCACTAAATCTTATTTTTGGTTAAAAGACAAAAGAAAAGAAAACAAAAAAACAGTATGATAGCTGGTTCTTCATATGAAAAGATACTCTATTTCTGAAATATTGCCTACGTTGAAGCCCCTACTCCCCTCAAAAAAAGTGTAAGATGAAAATGGTAATTGAAATTTACTTGGATGGCTATTAGTTACTATCATCTAAAGAGGGAAAATAAATATGCATCTTGTGTGTTTTACCAGGGCTCCATTTGGCATCCTATAAAAGGACGTCCTTGAAGAAAGATGTTAAAAGTCTTATATGACTTTTTCAAAGCAGGATACTTAAAGTAGTCACCCTAAATGACAGCTGAATACAAATTTCTGACTACTAGAATAGGAGTCATGTTCACAGTATATAAATATTCACAGAGGAGATGTCTTGAAATATAACTCGCAAATAGTCTCACAGTAAAATGTATTTTTATGTCACCCAGTGGAATTACAGTGAAATTTTCTTCTATTTTCTTTTAGTCAATTTTTTGTTAAAGATTTATTTTTATTGTTTTTTGACAGAGACAGACAGACAGAGACAGAGAGAAGGGGAGGGCCCAGAGCATTCTCCATAGTTGACAGCATTAGTTTTCCATATAGTTTCACTCCACAGGTGGGCGCGGGGCTGCGCAGGGCAGGAACTGGGCCGGGAGCCTCCGGCATAGGCCCCGGCAAGAACTTAACTGGGGGCCACACCCCAGCTCAGCATGTGGGTCCGTATGGGCCGGAGCCGGGATTCGATCCCTGGTCTCTCTCTGGGGCTGCAAAGCGAGCACTTAACCCACTGAGCCATCCCAGCTTCCCCTCTTTTAGTGAATTTTTTAAAAGTTCTTTCCAAATTTAGCTTCTGCTATGCTGGTTTATATTCTCAAAGAAGTTGGTTGGTATTTTCAATCAATTTTCTATTAAGATATTTTTCTTTGTCTTTTTACATCTTACATATGTATGTGTGTGTGTGTGTGTGATATATATATATATATATATATATATATATATATATATGTAAAATCCAGTGACATTGTGAAAGATTAATATGTAAAAATATGCATTAATTATAACTATGCGAAATATTAGTATACCACTGATAAAGTAGCAATGAAACATTATAGCTTTGCTATATTACATTTCTTATAAATACAAAGAATTTGAAACAGCCAGTGCCTCAAAATTTAGTTCTTAACATTACAAATAAAAGTACTTCTACTTTAGGTCAATATAGAATAAGATAGATCAGATTTTTCCTCCTCCTTTAAAACTAAGAAATATCCAGGCAGAAAATTAAAAATAAAATGTTTACTTTTCATACATTAGATAGTAGACAATTCAGGAGACTGATTCCTAGGAAGGACATAAATGGGATTAGTCCTATGATCACCTAGCATATGACCCTAAAAATTGTTTGTAGGCTACAGCACAAGAAAAGGGGATCAATGTGGAACCTGAAAAATCTACTAATTCAAGAGCTAAAGCTGAGTCTGGAAAATCCAAGGCATTTAGAGTTTGTAGGAAAGCATGCTGGAAAAAAATATATAGATACAGAAAAACAGGTGAAAAAGAGAGAGAGGGAGAGAGAGAGAGAGAGAGAGAGAGAGAGAGAGAGATACAGAGAGAAAGAGAGAGACCCCCTCTTAAGATTTAACTAAGGGCTGATCAGTTTCTGAATGTGGAAAACTACACAATGACAGACAGAAAATGACCACCTAAAATAAGCAGAAGAAACAATTCCAGATGGCCACAATGAGGGGAGTACATTTCCTATTTCTATCACTTGGAGTGGAAAACTATAAATTACAGGGCATCAGGTGGTATACTGGGAAAGATATTGACTCAGTCACGGCAAAAATGAGCAACAAACTAACTGATAGCTACTTGGGTCCTATAAAGAAGCTTAAAAACAAGCCTTAAAAGAAACAGTCTCTAAGAAATCTAGTGTGCCTAAGAATAAATCTCAGTTATAACTTTGGAAATACATAAACATCTTGCAGCCAGTAGGGTAAAATGAAAAAATTCACAATATCTGAGCCCTAATCAAAATAAACAAGATATTCATAAAACAGAGAAAATAAACCCTAATGAGGAGAATAATCAATAGAATTATACCTAGAAATAACATTACATACATAATTGGCAAAGACATTCAAAGATTTATTATAATTAAACTCCATATGTTTGTTAAGTAGATGAAAGATTAACCATATTAGTAAATTATTAAAAATATAAAAGGCCAAAAATTAAATTTTTATATGCAAAGTGCAAGAACTGAGAAACATAGTGCATAATACAGTGGATTAGAAAATGCAGGATGTAGAACGCTGGGACAGCTCAGCACTTGAACACTTGCCTTGAGACCGTGAGGTCTGGAGATCAAATCCCGGTCCTGGTCCATACAAACCCATATGCTGAACTGCAGCACAACTGGTAACTTCGTAATTGCCAGGATGGCACTGATGGTTCTCACCTCCCATGTGGGTGCCACCAGTTCGAATCCCGCCCTGCGTGGCCCCACATCCACCTGTGTGGAATGAAACCATGTCACAGCTAATGAGGTGCAACTACAGAGACTGCTCTGCACCCCCCCCTTCTCTCTGTCTCTGTCAAAAACAAGAAAATAAATCTTAAAAAAAATGATCAGAAATTTGAAAAGAGACTTTACAAACTAAAAGTGTATGAATTATGAACTAGCACATAAAAACATTAGTCTTTAATTAGAAACAAAGCCACATTGAGATGCCATTACAAATATAGTAGAATGTCTAAAAATAGAGACTAACCATATTAAGTGTTGGTGAGGATGTAGAGAAACCAGAACTCCCACACACTACTGTTGGCAACGTAAAGTGGCACAAACACTTTGGAAAACAGCATAGATATTTCTTCATAAATGAAACATATATTCATTATATGATCCATTCTTGCAATTTCTAGGTATTTATGCAAGAAAAATGAAAGTGTGTACTCTTACAATATTTGAAATAGCCCCAAATTTGGGAACAACCTAAATGTTCATTAGTATGAGGATCAAGAAACACATCATGATATACACAAATAAAATACAACATAGCATTAAAAAAATATATATTCTTGACAACAGGTAACATACAAGGGCTGTCTGGAAAATAAGTCAGACAATAAAATGCATTCATATTGTATGATACCATTTATGTAATACTAGGAATAAACCACACTAATCATATAACAGAAAGGAATACAATGGTTTTCTAATATTAGAAATAGTAAAGGGGATATGAAGGGGCAAGAGTAAAGAATTGTAAAGGGGTCATAGGAAATGTTTCTTGTAATCTATGTGGTAATTACCTTGATTGTGGTGATGTCTATATTTGTCAAATATGTATATCCATGGCTGGCAGGATTCCAAAATAACCCCAAATATTCCCAGACACACCTTCTCTTAGTTATTCTTTTAATACCTACATTACAGCAACATAAGCATTGCTGGAAGTGACATTACAGATATAATTAAGGTCCCAAATCAGGTTCCTTTGAGGTTATTCAGGTGGGCTTGACCTAATCACATGATTATAAATTTGAATAGAGACTTGAGAACCAGGGAAGTCAGAGACTGGGAGCACAGGAACGATTTGATAAAATGCCCATGTTCATGAAGTAATTATGCTACCCATCACTGCTGGTAGGCATGCAGACTGTAAAAGCAACTGGAGAATTGGTGGAATCAACACTGTTTCACTACCTGAGGCAACACTTAGTTTTCTGCAACGCATGCTAAAGAAATAATTAGAAATATTTAGGTTGTGTGTGTATACATGTGCAACCTTGTATCTTCATTGACATTCTTTATTACATAAAATACTATGATCATCTTAAATGCAAATCCTTGGGTTTGCATTTAAGATAATGGAGCATTAAAATGCTTTGTAAAAATTAGTCGAATATAATCGAAATTTTACTAGATTAAACCATAGGGGGAAAAAAGATAACTGGATATAAATCATAGAGGGAATATTCTTTCAATTATTTATGTATTTTACACACCAACCCATAGTCAATAATGATTTCATCTGGGGAAGTCTGTATGGCTCAATGGGTTCAGTGCTTGCTTTGCAACCCTGGGAATCAAGGATCAAATCCAGGCCCCAGCCAGTGTGCACCCATATACTAAACTGGGTTGTGCTTCCCACATGGGAAGCCCCTAGTTTGGTTACTGCCCTGTGGGGTCCCCGCCCACCTCTGTGGAATGAAACCATGGCAGAAAACTGATGATGTACAACTATGGAGACTTTTCTGGGCTCTCCATCTTCTCTCTGTCTCTCTCTGTCTCTGTCTCTCTTGGTCAAAAACAATAAAATAAATCTTAAAAAAAAATGATTACATCAATAAAAATACAAACCACAAGTAGGAAATATACAACATGTGTATAGCATCACAACATTTGCAGGTCAGTAATTTTTTATGTCAGTGTTTTTAATACACCAATATGTCTGTATAGTCTATGTTTTTCCATTTACATAGTGATTAAATACTTTGGAATAAAATAATTAATAAGCTACCCAGGAGATATAATCACAAATTTCTAAGGTTACTTATGAGATGACTTTGCAGCATAGAAATAATCCTTCCTCTCTATACTCATCTTCACTTTCTATAATGAATGCTCCTCTAATTCCAGTCATTATGGGTTCCTTACTGTTTGTTTAAAATTGATGCCATGCAGAAGGCTTCCTCTAGGCCTTTGCTCACCTTTTCTTTTTGTTATTACATACTGTCTCCATTTACTTACATGGATCACTTCCTCACTCCCTGCTCAAATGTCACATTATGGAGGAGTTACTCCCAGATCTCATTAAAATAGCAGCTCCCTTTCCTGACATTCACTATTTACCTCACCTTTTTTTATTTTTGCCCGTAACATTTACTATGTTTTAAAAAAATTAGTTTTTAGCTAGAATGTAAGTCTATGAAGGCAAGGCAAGGCAAGACATAACTGTTTTAATTTTCACAATACTTTCAGCAACTATGCAGTGTCAAGCATATCCCCAGTGTTTGATAAATATCTGTTGAAATTTTTTGAAGAGTGGGAAATAATGAAGGTCATATATTCCTACATAATTTCTTCTGAAAACTACGCCTTAGTAAGTAATGTTCATTTTCATCTACTCTTAAAATATTTCCATAATAAAGAATTTTTATATTAAAAGAATGAATTAAAGTCCTGCTGGGCATACACACAAAGAAAGTAGAATTTTTATTCCAGAATGGTTTTTCTGAGCTGATTTAAGCATAACACTGCTCCAGAAGGCAGAAAATGCTATTTTTTAAGATTTATTTTTATTGTTTTTGACAGAGAGAGAGACAGAGAGAAAGAGGAGGGCTCAGAGCAGTCGCCATAGTTGCACGTCATTGTTTTCTATGTAGTTTCATTTCACGTGTGGGCACAGGCATGGCAGGAACAAAACTGGGAGCCTCCCACATGGGAAGCTCACCCTGGTGAGAACCGAACTGGGGCACACCCCAGTTCAGCATACGGGTCCACATAGGATAGGGCCAGGATTTGATCTTCGGACCCGGAGCTGCAAAATGAGCACTCAACTCACTGAGCCATCCCGGCATCCCCAGAAAATGCTGTCTTGATCTGCTAACCCATATGCAAGAAAGAATCTTCAATCCACAAGCAACACCACTATCTTGAATTCAACTGACAAGTATGAAGGACAATAAAACATAACTTGAGTTTCCCTTATAGACAAAAATTATACCATTAGCTTAATGTTTCTTATAGAGAGTAGATTTGATTTTCAAGCCTGAAAGAACAATTAGCTTTCCAACATGTTTCAGCCTGATTGTTTCCTGTAAAAATCCATTTGCATCCTTATTTTGTTTTCTCTCCTTTAAACTAAGAGTTCCAGGACAAGAAATGTTGTCTTGGAAATTCTGCCAAAATTATAGCAATTATCTAAAAATGACTTAGCAAAACTTAGTGGGCAATAATTTGAAAGGTAGGTAAAAAAGACACATTCTGAATTATGGTAATCAGTTACATTTGTAGAAGTATTTCACTGTGTGTGTGTGTGGGTGTACACATATATTCTTTTAATCCTTATAAAATCCCTAGAAGCAGAGAGTCAGGCAGAATAGTTCTTTAGACTTGGTGAAATTTTCTTTTCCTTAACACATAAGCCCATGGAATATCTATTTTGAATTTTCAGTGGACTGATCATTTATCATTCTTCTATTATGCTTATTTTTATTGAACCTCTTTGTTATCTAGTATGAATACATTATATTATATTTATGTAATACACCCATATTTCTCTTCAACACGAAAACCTTTATTTAGTGATATTGTAGTATTTAAATTCAAATGTATCAGTCAAGATGGGTTATCTTACACCATGGTATCAAAATCAACCACATTTTCAACAGTTGTTTCTTCTGGTACATGAACAACATTGGCCAATAACGTGGAAGAAAAGAGTTTTGCTCATCCTGTCACTCAAGGTCAGGTGACTGTAGGCTTGGTGTCCACATGTGCTTCCATGATGACTATGATAGGAAGAAGTCATAGTACAGTGGGTTTTAGCCCTTATGTAATCTACCTGAATTGAAAAACATAATATTTTCTACTTTATTTGTTTCTTATTTGTTTGTGTGTTTGACTAAGTAATTTACATGGGTCAAAGAAGTCCAACTCTTCTACATGCCTGAAGTAAACATCAGAATTATTTGTTACAAAGCTCTTAAGGTTATCAGATCTGAGGTATAGCATTAAGAGAAAACAAATTCAAAATCAGGCAAGTGAAACTTATTTACAATATAGAATGTTTCAAAATATAATGTGATAGGCTAGCTCATCCTGCTTTTATCAGTTACCAATGTGATGATCATGGGATATCATGTTAATACTTGATAATAGAGGCAGAATAACAATAATCCCTTGAGATTATTTCGGTCACCTCTGGAAAATCATCATTCCATAACATGGATTTACCATCACAAGTAGCCTGTAGATTGGAACTACAAATAGAAATTTTGTCTGAATTTGGAAATTTAGGTCCTTAGAAAATTTAATTCACTGCAGCAATGTTTTTATAGTTTTCAATATTTTATGACCTTCCTTATTGTCCCTAAAATAGATCATCAGAAAAAAGTGAGTGCTTAAAGCACAAAAGATATCATTTAGATCCCAAATTAGTTCCCCATATAAAGTAGCAAGAAGTGTTAAAAGTAGATCATTTCTATTTCATTCAATCTACATAAATTTGTCCAGCACCCAGTAGGTGATCGACACTTTTTAAGGTGCTAGTGTCCTTGGGGTGAAGAAAAAGTTATGTTTGCCCTTACACCCTTAGTTCTGGTAAACAATGAGAAGTACGCAATGCACAAATATATAAGTAGGTTACTATCACATAATAATAGTTCCTTTGAGTGAAGTGAATGAAGTTATGATTAGAGACTGACTGGCTGTGGGGTGGGATAACTACTTTGGTTGGATGGAGAAGAAATTTATCTCTGTGGAGGTAACATTTAAGAAGAGATTTAATGAAACTATCTTAGTTTGCTCAGGACTGAAGAGTTTCGTAGAAGACCCAATTTTTGGTTTTCAAACTGGAAAAGTTAGGGGAAAACCAGAGTAAATTGTAACCTGAATGAAAAGAAGGGTTTGGAAATGCTAATTTCTGCTGGCCACAGATTGTAGGCCCAAGTATCACGGAACAACGAGAATAAACATCAGAGTCAGCTATCTGGAGAACAATTACTGTAATAATGAATGCCAAAGCCACAATATATGGAATTATTGATAAAATAAAAAATTGAGTTAGTAAGCAAGACAACAGAAAGAGACATGGAAACAAAGGTATGTTATTCACAAATCTCTCTTTTGAAACAAGGTTCCTGGATGAATCAACTTAATCCCTTTTTAGTCCTCCCCCACACCACCACCTTTTAAAATCATGCAACATAATTTATAAGCATATCGATAGATATATGAGGATATGTGCCTTTCTATAGTAAAAGAAAACAAGTATAGGAGGACATTCTGGCTCTGCCTTGTCCTTTGAATGTTTGAGGGTTTGTAAAAAGCCATTTCTTCACAACCCTCTCAAATGACCCTATTGAGCATGAGCTCAGCTACATTAAATGACTTGAGCAGCTGCTCTGTCAGCATTGGAAGTGGCTCTCACATGCTTCTCTCAATTGTCGTTTCCCAGGTGATCAGATCACAACCTGTTGTGCCTTAGAATCATAGTTAATTTTTCCTATCACCAGTTTCTCTTTTGCAAAAATGGTACAATGATAAAAACATACATGGATAGTGTGAGTATAGATGGACTGACTTAAGTGGAATGAGAATACTAAATCTTTTTAAATGTTTAAAACAGGGATATACAACATGGAAAAAACATACTCATACACATGTGTTATGACAGTTTTCTACATTGTACAATCTTAATTTGAGCTATGTGGTAGGCAGGATTCTGCATGCCTCTTCCCCCCAATCTCCCACGTTACTCATCCTGTGTAATTCCCTCCCCTTGAGTGTACAAAAATTTCTAATATAGTGGGTTATTATTCTTATGATTAAGTTAATTCAAAATTAAAAAAAAAGATTTTCTAAATTTAATTTAGGTTATTGATACGTTTTTCAAAGGAGAGATTGCAGTGGTAGACCTTATTTAGTCTCATGAGCTCTTCAATCTTGTTCTAGAGCTCAGAGACAGAGAAAGAAAAACATTATTCACACACAAGAAGGATTCGACATCCCACTGCTGGCTTTGAAGATGTAGGGGGTTACATGCCAGGAAACAGCAGGTAGCTTCTAGAAGCTGAGACAGACTCCCAGCAAAGTAGATTTTGCTAACCATCTGAATGAGTTTGAAGTGGATTCTTTCCCAAAGATCTTCAGATAAGTGCTCCACCTAGGAACTATCTTGAGTTTGAAAGCTTTAGCAGATAATCCAGTGGAGCCATACCTGGAGTTGTGACATGCAGAAATGTGAGATTGTAAATGGGTGTTGGTTTAAGTTACTACATCTGTAGTATTTCCTTGTGTAGCAATACAAAACTAACATAAGCTGGATCTTTCTCTCCTTTTTTTAAAGATTTATTTTATTGTTTTGAGAGAAGGTGAGAGACACGCACACACACACACACACACACACACACACACAGAAAAGAAGGGAGGGCCCAGGGCAGTCTCCATAGTTGTACATCATTAGTTTTTTGACATAGTTTCATTCCACACAGATGGATGTGGGGCCACATGGGTCAGAACCGAACTGGGGACCTCCCTCACAGGAGGCAAGAACATTTGCTACCATGCAAGCAGTTATCAGTTGTGTGCCGCGGTTCAGCACGTGGGTCTGCATGGGCCAGGGCTGGATTTGATTCCCAGACTGCATGGTTGCAAGGCAAGTTCTCAACCTGTTGAGACATCTCGTTATCACCAAAAGGCAGATCTTAAGTGCCAAATTCCCTAGCTCCATACTATGGACAGTGCTCATCTATGAGCATAATTCGAAGAGTCACTGTGAAGGTTCTAGAACAGGTCTGTCCAAAAGAAATAAAAAAACTGAACTACAAATTCAAGACATATATGTGGTTTCAAAATTTCTAATAACATTAAAAATAGTGAAAAGAAACAGGAATAATTAATTATAACAATATATTTTATTTAACCTAATATATCCAAAATATTATCACTTCAAGATGCAATAAACATAAATATTAATGAGTTTTCATGTTTTTTTTAATTGTCCTCAAAATACAGTGTGCATATTGCACTTACAGGCCATCACAATTTGCACTAGTTACATTTCAAGTGTTTAATAATAGCCCTCAAAAGGCTAGTAGCTACCGAATCGGACAACACCAATTTAAAATCTAAGAGAGTCTCTGTGAAGTTCCTCTTTCTCCCTCTACTCTTTCCTGTCTATCAACATAGTACACAGTAGTAAAGGACAACCTTACCCATACTGAGCATATGTTTGACTTTTATGAAAATAAACTGAAATAATGAGAGAGCTTGGTACAGTATAAACACATTTGTGAGCTATGAGACAGGTTCAATTGCTCACACAAATTAGTCAAAATAGAAAAGTTGGAGGGTTTTTGTGTATATGTTTGTTTAATTACTTTATTTTTCATTTATTAGGCTATACCGTATGAAAAAGTTTGCAGAAATTTCTTAACTTTAATGATCAGATGGCTGTTGTTTGGGAAATTTAATGTGATTCTTTCAGAGACTTATTATATAAAATTAATTTGGTAAGAAAGATTCATAACACATTAACCTATGTGTGGAGATGTTTGCATATGACAACTTTCATTTCCTAGTGATAAAATGGGAATTTAAGCACAAACTAGAGTTCTACCAGTATTAAAAAGTGATAGATGACAAGATAGAAATCAGAGATAGAAAGGTAGATAGTGACATATATAGGTAGATGATAGATAGATAGATAGTAGGTAGGCAGACATTTAGATAGATTAGATAGATGATAGGTAGATAGATGAATAGATACTAGATACTGTGTTAACACAAAAGGTTGAATTGTCAAGTCAAAGTGTACATCACAGATGCATTAAATTTCCCTAGAGATTCAAAGGCATAGAGATATTTAAGTGCTTATATTAATCAGATGCAGCGTCCAAGAAAAATGCAGCTTGCCCCTCTTTCTTTTTTCTGCATGAGGACACATTTTGGCTTATGTTTAATAGAACCCATCATTGTTTTCAGTTGTTTTTTTTCTGAGTATAACAGATGCTTTGTGTATATAGTTTTGAATATTCACAACTAACACAAAAAGCTCAGAGAAGTTTATTACATGCTCAAGGCCACTGAGAAAATGGTGGTAGAGGGTACAGATCCAGGTTTTCTACCAACAAAACAGTTTATTAAATGGAGCAATTTTGGTTTGAGTACCGGTACTGTTCCATTCGATGCACTGTTAATTACCAAATCAAAAATGTTTATGTGGCTACTTTCCATTCTTTAAGCAGCTGTGCCCTTCAAATAGATAAATTCTAGTTCATTTACAACAATCAATTTAATCTAAGCAGGAAAGTCCTGCGACATTATTTTATGCATAGGAATCCCTTTTCCTACTGGAAAACACCATTAATATCTCTCCAAAGAGGTTTGTTTCAGGACAATTGCATGGAGGGCTGTTGAGGTTATTCCTCAACTAGCCATTCCCCAAATAGACCTGGAGTGAGTCATTGTCAACCTCTTCCCTTTCTTAACGCCACCTTCCCTAAGTTTTATAGTCCAGTTTTTGGCAGTACTTAATGTACTTTTGTGGCAGTTTAAATGCATGTTTATAAATTATGTGAACAAAAATATTTTATACTATTGAAATAAGTAACATTCAAAAACATTAATAATCTAGAATTGGCTATATAAACAGTTTCTATATAATTTATAATTTATATAGTTTGATATAATATGGTATGAACTTAAGTGCTATGAACTTACAGATATTGCCTAATTACTCACAGAAATGATATAATTCACAGATGAGGAAAATGAGCCTCAGATTATTAAATAACTTAGCCAAGTCTCAAAGAGACTGAAATGAAAGGCAGTACTGGTATCAAAACTGACTTTTATTTCACTGTAGCATTATTTACACTGTATGTGTGCATGTGAGAGAAATGGAAAGACAGACACACAGACTAGAGAAACAGAGATGAGAGAGAAAAAGAATAATAATAAGCAAAACATGATGAGCTAGCCAGCTGCAAATAACTGCTTGAAATATCAGCTATACCATTTTGTAGGAAAACTGCATGCAACTATTAGCTTCTATAAAACATGTTGTTCCATTCACTTCAGAGAATAATAAATCAAAATGATACCATCAATTCTCTTAACTAAATTAATGTTAATGTGTGTATATGATAGAATTGTACAAAAGAGTCAGGTGACAAATGAGTAGGAGATTTTAATGGCAAGACAGGAAACCAATCTGGCTCAGGGCAATCTCTGCCTTACTTATTTATGCGATGAAAATACGATAGTTTTAAAAAAATGGAAACAGCCAAAGCCTATATTCTGTTATCATGATAAGCTAAAAAATATAGGAAACACGAGGTTTTGGCTAAAATGCCTAGCTTATTAAATTTGATAGTCTTGAAATAAAATTTTGTAATATTCTGCAGTGGTAGATACTATAAAAAACAGGCTGAAATATTGAATAAGCATGGTTCAGTAGACTGGTTTTGTGTAACTAAACTATTGAAGTCTAGTTGTCCTAAATATTTGCTAAATATCATCTCTTAAAGGGGAAAGGGAGAAAGGAGTATCAAATCATCTAGCCAATTGACTATGAAAATAAATAAAATGTACATATCATTGACAAAAGGGTATTTATTACTTATACTCTGAAAACTGCTGAGTACTTAATAATCCCAATGTACCCATTTTATTTATTTTAATGGAAGCAAATGTTCATGTATATTACTGATGTAGAGATATTTATATTAAAGTAAAAATAATCACATTGTAAAAACTGTAATTATGTAACAATCAAATCACATCAGAAATATACAGTTATTAAATGTTAAAATGTTTTACATTTATAGGACCAAGAGGGACATTTTCTTTTCTGCTAACACAGAAAATTTTCTACACAGAAAATTCAACCAACAGAAAATTAATTTACGACAGAACATGGATTATTTTGGTTACATTCTAATGTGATAAACATGGAGACTTTAAGAATATGAACAACCTATCCAAAATATACCTCCTTAGGCATGAATGAAAACATTATTAAAATATGCTGGCAACCACTGAGATGGCAACAAAGGTTCTTGCCTCTTATGTGGGAGGTCCCCAGTTTGGTTCCCACCCCACATAGCCCCACATCTACCTGTGTGGAATGAAACCCCATCCAACTAATGATGTACAACTATGGAGACTGCTCAGGGCCCTCTACCCTGCCCCGCCTCTCTCTTTCTCTCTTTCATCTCCTTTATACTCTCCATTTTCCCTACATGGATATGTTGATAACCCCCAGAATGATGATGTCAGCCCTCTTCTATTTATATGCTACATATTGTTCCCTATTGTCTCTGATTTCATACCGTTTCATTTTAATATCATAGCGTTTTTGTGAAGGTAAAAATGTCTACTAACAATTTTGAACCTCAGGATTGAAGTTTTAAAATGAGATCAGAGTTTTAAATTCAGAAACCCATCTCTCAGAATTGATCAGTAGAAATAGATGAGAAGAATTAAAGAGGTGAATTTTTTAAAAGTACCGAACAAGAGGCAATTATAGCTGCACAGAGACAGCAAATGTAGTCCTGAACACATCCAGAAATATCCCCATTTGAGAGAGCAGACTCAGAAAGAACACCAGGGAGAAAGACAGAAGAGATAGTTAGAAAAGCGAGAGAAAACATTATCATTGTGTTACCCAGGGCATAAAAGTTTAGGAAAGAAATAGTCACTAAATTTAAGTGGTATAAATTCAACTTTTACAACTCCATTTTATTCTAGAGGTCTTTAGAGTGATCTTTAAGACTTACTGTTTTTAGTTGTTGACAAACTGTGGATTGAAGATCATTGACAACAGAAAGCAAAGAAACAATAGGCGAGATCCCAGTATTTAATAGCATTGTTTATAAATGATATAAAACCGTGTCTTATAAATATACATTATTTTCATATATATAATGTTTACAAATTTAGGCACATAACTTACATAGACACACATATAGGTTACAGTAACAAAGAAATTATTTAAAGTATAATAGTTTCCTCATCCTATAACGCCCTTTTCAATCTAATAATCTCTGCCTTCACAGCTAATCCTTATCCATACTTCAAGTCTCAGTTTAAATGTGACTTTCTATGGTTTCACTTATTCCCGTTGCCTACTTTGCTTCTTTCTAACACTTGATGTTTTTATAATTACTTAACAGGTACATTTATTTAATAAATATTCATGTCCATGCTCTGTGTGTTGGCTTACTGTGGAATAAAGTAGTGATCTAGCTGGACAATGTTCCTTATGAAGTTTAGTGTCTAATGAAAAATTCTCATTAAATTTACTGTGAAAAGTACTAAGAGGTCCAGATTTCTATATAAGCTCATAAATTGTGAACCTTGTAAGTCTGGGAAGAAAACAAAGATAAACAGAACAATTTTATGATGTAAAATTTCTCTAATCAAATACTTTTAGTAAGAAGATAAAATATTTAAAGGCTTGACATTCAGATACTATATAATTTATGACTCAAGATATAATACCTTGTGATTTTAAGCTTTTTTTGCAGCACATACTCTTTTCAAATCCCTTCACGTGCTATTTACATTTTCTATAAAATTTGCTTCTGTACAATAAAGGAGCTAAATAAACACGGGGAGATTACATAAAGGTTGTCTCAATTGCGTCTTTAATTTTACTTATACATTTACATTTTGCACTATGAGTAATTAAATTTCACCAACTTTGTAATATAGCTAGAAATGGCTCTCAGACCATAGTGCTTGGAGATTAATACAAAAGAGGAAAAAATGGAGGGCACTCATTCAAATCAATTTCAAAGTAAGGTTTACTATAATGTTTCAAGGCTGCTTTGATGTTCAGATGCAGATGTCCTCAGCATGAGGTCTGGGCTTGCTATGACTTTCACCAAAAAACTAATGACTCGAAAAGATGAGAATGGTATATTTTAGAATTCTGAGGCCGATGCCAGCTAGTGAAGCAGAACCATTTAAAAATACCGTTCTAGAAAGGCTTTTAGGAGAACTGTCGAATTTTAGCATTGGAGAATTATGTAATCATTGCATTCTCTAATGCAGGCCAGAGAATAGCTGGGAACTAATGAGTAGATCCAATTGCTTAGTTTCTCTGGTTGTCAGCAGCTCTGCCAAGTCTAGCCTGTGCCCTCCTTGTTCATTCATCAGAAAAATAAGACTTCTGCACATTGTATCTATAATATGATCTTTTGAACATCTTTTTACATTGTGGTGTTATAAACAGAAATACTTTTCCCAGTTTATCTTTTAGTATTCTCTCAATTTCATCCAAATTTGTGTCATCACTGTTTCCCAAGAATGCCAAATGCACACCTGTTTGCTTTATTTTGTCATGCTGTTTTATTCTTTGGAACACTTTTATACTTATTCTCTGAATATTCCCCCACCCCCACCCCAGTGGCACCCAGAATCAACTTCCTCTACTAGTACTTGTGATGCTTTCCTCCCACATTTCTTCTATCACTATCATTACCTCTGAACAGTTATACAACAAGCATTCATAGAGTATGTAGAGTATAAAATTGATGCCAAGTATTTGGGAAGAGGTTCTACAATTGAATTAATATAGTATATATATATACACATATATGTCTGTCTGTTTCCAATATGACTTATGTAGAAAAAATATAAACAGGGTAGAAAAGTTTTCTATAATCATTCAAAGGCAGCAGAAGATTTCATTCTGAATCATATAGCATAATAAACACTAGTTTATATACATAATAATTTTAAATTTATACATATATTTTGCTTTATTAAATATTTTCCCCAATAGAAGGGAAAAATCACTATTTACTATGTATCTATAATTTCTAGAATAAGTTTTCTACACATTCAACCAAAGATTATGATATATATATATATATATATATATATACACATACATTCTAGCTATTCTAGCTTTGAGACATTTTATTTTTTGTTAAAGTATAGTTGGCACATAAAATATATTAGTTTCATGT
This sequence comes from Craseonycteris thonglongyai, assembly GCA_004027555.1. Lineage (NCBI taxonomy): Eukaryota > Metazoa > Chordata > Mammalia > Chiroptera > Craseonycteridae > Craseonycteris > Craseonycteris thonglongyai. Next base: position 21,680 of record PVKE010004136.1, read on the forward strand.
GTGTAACCTACTGATTCAACATTTTTATACTGTACAATGTGTTCACCACCATAAGTCTAGTAACCATTTGTCATCGTTCAAAATTATCACACTATTATTGCTAGATTACCCTTCACCTTTTCCACCCATCCCTCCATCCACTCCCCTCTGGCACAAGCGCTCAATACACAGCTCATTAACTTGCAGCCATGGGGTCTGAGGATAGAGTTCTGGCCCCTGCCCGTGTGGGTCCATTTGCTGAACTGGGGCTGTGCTTCCTGTATGGGAGGCTGCCGGTTCAACAGGGGTAGTGCTTTCCATGTGGGAGGCCCTCCGGCATGGTTTCTGCCCTGTACAGCCACATATGCACCTCTGGAATGCGGCTATGTTGAAACTAATGATGTATGGCTGTGGGGACTGGGCTGGGCCCTCCCTGCCCCTCCTCTCTCTCTCTGTCAATCAATAAAATAAATCTTAAAAAATAAAATAAAATAAATAGCTGATTATAATAAAGATCATCAAAATCATATATTTACACTGCTTTTCATATTTCAATGCAGATTTTCAGTCTGATTTACAGTTTTATATGCTATTACATTTGAATTAATAATATTTATTTCATAAGGAGATATATAACATTAAACATATTATCTCCGATATAATAAAAGTATAGGTTTATTATTACATTACATTGTTTTAGTTTCAGATATTTAGAATATTTAAACATCCAGTAAATTGAACATTTTAAAATATCCAGGTAAAAAGCTATTGAACTGGGACAGTAAGTCGTAGAACTGAATAGCAATACAATTCTGAGATAAAGGCAAACTCACAGAATGTGGAGGGAAATTCGTGGAAACAGATCAGCATATCAATGCATGTAAAGCAGACTTCAGACATTGGTTTCCTAACCAACATGTTACTTGCTTCAGTTTGAATAAAAAGTAGATACAACCCACTTTTGAAATATAATAAAAAATTTTAAAGGTACAGTGCATAAAGACTTCTATACTACTTAAGCATTTTATGATTAACTGTGTATTATTAATAGTTTTGGAAACTCATATATAAATCTATTTTTAAAACATATTAGTATTTATATATAACTACCTAAGACTTTTATTTCCTTTAGATTTTTTTTTAAATTTAATTTATTTATTTATCTTTTTGACAGAGAGGGAGAGATACAGAGACAGAGAGAGAACTGAACTGGGGGCACTCCCCAGTTCAGCACATGGGTCTGCATGGGCCGGGGCCGGGATTCGATCCTAGGTCCCTGGTGTTGCAAAGTGAGCACTTAACCTACTGAGCCATCCTGACTTCCCCTCCTTTAGATTTTGTATAAGTTAATAGACCTAATTTTTTATTTATAAGAGAAATTATTATGACTTGGTAAAATAAACTTGTAGCCATTATCTACTACGCTACTGCAATGTGTTTTTAAACAAGTATACATGTTAAATCATCTTTTAAAAATTAACTTTTGTCAAAAAACAAACAGAGATGGAAAGTGAGCTGATTCTGGGAGGTGAGCACATAATGCGATACATAGACAATGTAATGTAGAATTGTGCACCTGGAAACAATGTAATTGATATCAATTAATGTCACCCCAATAAATTTAACAAAAAAAAATTTTTCACAAAAATAAGTACTTATTTTTTGAGACTGTGTTTTTATACAATGAATTCTGAATAGCACTAAAAAGTAAAAAAGAGTCAGACTTTGATTTTAAAATTGCGAATTCACTCTTCTAAAATATCTAATGATCCTAAATTTCTCAATTTCTCTTAGAGTGAGTTTGCTTTGTTTTAAACTTTAATCATTTAATTTTAGATTATTAAACTTTCTCAAGTTTCTTTAAAATGAAAGGTATAACTTGTTAAAACTTTTATTATACAATAATGACTAAATATTAAATTCAATAATTGCAATATGATGAATACAATTCTAAAGTTACATCCATAAACTGTGGTATATAGTTAGTTACAAATAGTAAGACAATCCTTGAAGCATGTTAGGTTTAATTTTAACTTTTCTGAAATAATTCAGCTCTCTAGAGCAGTAGTTCCTAACTTTTTCCCACTTGTGTACCCCTTTTAAACAAACACATTTCTATAAATTGTACCCCTTGTTTTTAAAACACCTGTTTTTAAGTACAGATACTTTTGTTCAATGCCTATCTTAATGTAAAATAGTGGAAATGATATAATAAGTTATGAAAGAAAAATTACTAAGCTGAAAGTACAAACCACAGATTTAGTTTTATAATATTTATAACAGTTAAATATTGAAAATGAGCAAGTGGTTAACAAACTTTAAATTTATTAATAATAATATTTATTTGTGTTATATAAAATGTCTGTAATAATTGTTATGCAGATCACTAACTCATTGAAACATTGTTGGTGAGATCATTGAATTTGCTTTGATGCACTTAGATTTTTAATTCAGGCTCAAAAGATGCAAGATACAATCTTAAATCCAGACTTGTATTAAGCTTGTTGCCGTACTTATTTTTATGAAAGTGTAAGAAGAAAAAGCTCTAACTGGCATGCTTAAAAATCACTGACAATAATAACTGAAACTATGTTAAATATTAAATAAAAAATGACTTGAAAAGAATCGTGATTAAAGACCACATACTTACTTGTACTCAATCAATAACTTTAAATGATCAAACTGTCTGGCTGTGGATGTAATTATATGTTTGGAGAAGTTCTAGAAATGTCGCTAATGGATTGTTCTGAAACTGTATGTAATGATTGGTAGGAGAGCAATTTGGGGGAAGGTTTCATGGCCAGGCTCTCATCAATCATCATTAGCTAATGTGACCTAATTGTAAGGAGTCTCCATTAATGGTAATTTAAACTTAACATTTATTATTCCATAACTAATTGTTTACATTATTTTATTTAACTTATTTTTTTGCCACTACTGATTATTATTTGCATACCCCTGAATAACCCAGCATGTACCCCTGGGTATGTGTACCACCGTTTCCAAATGTACCAGAAATATTATCCCCTAAAGAGGTCTTCTTGTGAGAGAATTGAAATTTATTTGACTTTATCAGTAATTAGAAAATTTTGTCCATTTATGAATCACACAATATCTAGAGGTAAATGTATTAAGTGCCTCTTTTTTATGTATGAGAGTAATGCTATTTATTTATATATTTATTTAAAAAAGGCAGTAGTAGTGAATGTTTAACATCCATACTACTACACATCAGAGCCCCTGCAATCTGGCTTTTGAACCAAAGTGATTGCAATTAGGTAAATCCTCATAAAATGAGTTAGCAAGTATTCATTGCTTCTAGCCTCTCAAAGACATTTTATTCTCTGCAAAAACAAAACAAAACAAATATGGGTATAATTTTTTCCTTAAATGGCCAATACTGGGGATTTCAGGAATGCTCAGCAGGTTAAGCGTTCACTTTGTGGCTCCTGAGTCCAGGGATTGAGTCCCGGTCCCAGTCCTGGCCTCGCCCCGTGAGGACCCATATGCTAAACTGGGGTGTGCTTCCTTTGTGGGAGGCCCCAGTTGGGTTCCTGCCTGGAGTATGATTCCCATGCAGGAGGCCCCCAATTCATGTTCCCCATGCGAGACGCCCCCAACCCAGTTTGCATCCTGTGTGGCCCCACATCCAGCTATGTGAGATGAAATTACATAGAAAGCTGATAATGTACATCTGTGGAGACTGCTCTGAGCCCTCCTCCTTTTTTCTCTCCGTCAAACAATAAAAATAAATTTAAAAAAAAATAGCCAATACATTTTTATTTTTGTTTTTTCAAAAACATTTTGACAGTGTTTTTATAATTCCTTCATTTTAATCATTATTTTCTTGGGTTATTGGATAAACTAAATTTAATTATAAACTTTAAAGCAACCTTAAACAGTAATCTACAGGCACCATTTTATTATCATAATACATCATACCAAATGCAACCACTACGGTCTTGCATAATTAAGGTTAAATATGGTAGTCACAACAACAAAATGGACCTTAAGAATTTAGAAAAATTACTCTTTCTGTGACCAACCCAGAGCCTTGTCTAATATGAAGTGTCTTTGAAAAAATATAAGCCCATCAAAGGAGTAGGCCATCATAAATGCAGTATCATCATGACAGATCAGTGCATACTGCCTCTGTCTTTAAACACCAACGCCTACATATACACAAGTCATTTCTGTAGGACTTGAGCATAAGTCACAAATGCCATCTGGTTAGTGTAGTTCTGCATGTTGACGGTTTATGAGTAGCCTTTCAGGTTTTTATTCTACCTCTGTGATTTACAACTTCCACTGTGTACTACAAAACAAGCTGGAGGTAGAGGATCCAGGACTTATTCCCTGTTCTAAAACTGTTTTAGCTAGGAAAGACCAGATCAACTGAATAGCCAGGCCCTCTCCAGGGATTTTATGATTTAAGGTAAGAATATATAATTTTCCTTTGTGTTTTTCAATCATTTCATAGTTTTATTCTTGAAAGATAACTTGAAGTAGAAATAGAGAAGGCAAAATTGCAAAATAAAAAAATTACTTAGGGTAAATGAAAAGGATAAATGTATCAAACAATGAACACTTGTCTATGTATTTGGCACTTCTTTTATAATTTTATTAAACTTAACTGAGAAATCTATATTAGAGAGTTTAATCCCCTTGTTTAGTATCATTTAAAACCATAGAGTGGGATAAGAATATATAGAATTGAGGTTGACCATCTCAAATTTTATGATAAAATGAAAAATACTGTATAGATTATGCCATCTATTTTTCTTTATTTTTATTCATTTTCATAATAACACTTCTTTTTCACATATTGCTGTACATTTGGATAATCACCATGTGTTGGTTGCATTTCTTATAAATTATCTACTGGTAAACACATTTAGAGTTAATTCAAATTTCAGTTTTATTTCAGTTAAATAAGAGTACTTTAAAGTATAATGAGAAAAGCAATGGTTAAGATAAGTTTGATAGTTTTAATGAAAATATTTTCTTTCTCAGTGACCTTGAAGTTATTTTAAATTACTCTTCCTGATGGTGCATGTCAACAGGAATAAAAGAAATAATTATGCTTGATGGTCCATTTTCTGTGTGGCTTCAACAAGAATTTACCATAAAGGTTTAAAGGTCTTTTTATAACTCTAAGGAAAATCAATAAACAAATTAATCCTTTTTCTTTGTATCTTCACTCATTTTAAGAAGTCGGTTGCACTTGCTGAATAAAGATTTCCCTGAGCAAAGTGTAGGCCAACAAACAACATTTCAAAAGTATCAAGCACAGTGCCTAAAATATAAATTTTACTAGGTACTCCATAACCGTCTTTTACTTCTCATTAATTTCTCCTCTTTCTCCAATGAGCAAAGAGATTTGTGTGTGAGAAGGAAACACACGGTTACCCCAGAATGAGTAGTATAAAGTCGATGTAAACTGTGACTATAGTGACTATAGAGTGCTAGATTTACATATATTCTCTATGGAACTTGTTAGGAAACTTGATAAAACTGGAACAAAAGAAACAAAACAGATAGTAGATTTTCAACAATAGGTTCTTATTCTTCCTTCCTGCTTTCCTTCCTTCCTTGCTTTTTTTCTTTCTTTCTTTTGGTGTTGGCACACCTGAATCTTTTTTATTTATTATTTATTTACTTGTTTATGTATTTATTTATAGAATTCATTTATTAAAATTCTTGTGGTGACATTGGTTAACAAGATTATATAGACTTCAAGTGTACAATTCTATAATAATTATATCTATGTGTTAGATTGTATGCTCACCACCCAGAGTCAGTTTTCCTTCCATCACCATATATTTGACCCTTTTTACCCTCTTGTACCACCCTCCTTTTATCCTTCGGGAACCACTAAACTGCTGTCTGTGTCTATGGGTTTTTGTTTGTTTGTCTTATTTGTTTGTTGCTTTCATTTTTAGATGCCACATACGCATAGAAGTGCAATCATGTGGTTCTTGACTTTTTCTGATTTATTTTGCTTAGCATGATAATTTCAAGATCCATCCATGTTGTCACAATAGACAGTGTTTCATCTTTCTTATGGCCAAGTAGTGTTCCATTGTGTATACATACTACATTTTCTTTATCCAATCAGCTATTAAAAGACACTTGGTTGTTTCCATGTCTTCCTCACCATAAATAACGCTGCACTGAACACAGCGCTATGTATATTTTATGGATAAAAATGTGCTCAAAAATTTTGGGTAAATATCCAGAAGAGGGATTGCTGGGTCATATGGTAATTTTAAAAACAGTTTAGAAGTTACTAGAGGGTACAGGGAAAGAGAGGGTAGTAAAAGAAGGTAAAGGGGGTCAAATACATGGTGATGGAAGAACTGACCCAGTGGTAAACACACAATGAAATATAGAGATGATGTAGTATAGAAATGTACATTTGCAATCTATATAATTTCACTAACAATGTCACCTTAATAAATCTAATAAAAATTTTAAAAATAAATAAAAATTTTTTTAAATAATAAATAACAAAACAGCAACAAACTCATAGATATGAGTATGAATGAGATACTGGATTTAATTCTTTTAGGCAAAAAAATACATTTATTCATATTTAATTTTAAAATATGTGATATAATTTTTATCTGGATTTTATTGTGTCTACATATCAGATGTTTATTCTTGTGAGTATTACTCTTCTACATCACATGGTGATGAGGCTTTACCACTTGACTAGCTTTGGCCAATAAAATATGAGCTGCAATAACGAATGCCATGTTAGAGCAGAAGCTTAGAAGCCTTCACACATTTATACAATTTTGCTTTCCCTCTGCTTAGGGAAACTTTACCCAACTTCTCAGATTTGAGAAGATACATAGAAAAGCAAACCTGCAATCAACATATGAAGTCAACAAAAAATAAACTCTGTGAGTTTAATTCACCAAGATTTGGACTGTGCTTACTATAGTATAAGCTAGTGAAAACTGAGTAATATAGTTCATTTAAGTTTAATAATAATACTATACTAAAATCATTAAGATAGTGAAGACTCAAAGAAGATTAGAAATCTGTGCTTTTAGTAAATTCTTTAGACTTATTTATTAAGAAAGTGTGATTATTTTTTCCTTTTTTTGACATTGTGCCTGGATGATTAGAGTCTTGGTAATGGAGGATATTTTATTATTATGTCAGTGGAATTAGACAATGATTTCCAAGTGGTAATATGTTTTCTGATTTATGAAGACTATCCCCTGAACTATTATAATTTATGGCTGTTTTCACAAAGGTGGATGATGCAGGTTGAAATATTATTATGAAACTTTATGTTCCAAGACTTTCATTTTGTATCATGTAAGTTATTATTGTGTGGTCTTTATAGCAAAGGTGGAATTAAATACGACTGAAGAGCTTTATGTAAGTTTGTTATAATGTATTTGTTTTGAGGAAAAACATTTAAAATTTTATAGAAATAATTGAGAAAAAACTGATTAGATATTTTTAGCTTTTTATCAGATATTAGAGAAATTATCATATATAAACTATTAAATATTAGTCTTAAGAGTAGAACTGTACTGTTAAGTAATTCTAAATATTTGCTTCTCTGACTCTATTTTAAAGTTTAGCACATGTAGTGATAAAATTTTATCTCTCTGTAACAGCTTAGTGTATCAGTTTCATTTTCCCTCCTTTTTAATAGCCATTTGTGGGGTATTAGCATTTTTTAAATGTATAATATGAGTCTTCATTATAAAATTTTAATGCAGAACCAAATCTAAATAAAAGATTCCTTTTTTTTGCCATATATTTTGTTTAGTTGAGAAAATGAGCTGTTAAGAATAACTTGACAGTTTGTTTTTTGAAATATGAAATAGATGTAAGCATAGATTTTTTTTATTGTTAAATTTATTGGGGTGACATTGGTTGGTAACAATGCAGAGTTTCCAAGTGTACAACTCTACATAGCATCACCTATGCATTGCATTATGTGCTCACCAATAAAAATAAATCTTTAAAAACTTTACGCACACACTAGCAATATAGTTAACTCTAGTATAAAATAAAAGTATTGAAAAAGAGAAGCATGTCTTGAGTTATATATCTAAAACTAAAGAAGAAATTTGATATCAGAACAGTCTATTACAATATAAATTGTAATACCAAATCAATAGAAATTCTGAATATTGCCATGGATTTTCAGACAGACACTTGAAATCTAATATTTACAGTGCATTTTGCAAAGTTCTTTAAGTGATTACGAAAGTCCTCTTCTAAAAAATTAAATTTGAGCTGAGTTCTGCATGAAATAATTAACCCATACCTCAATCTGGAGAAAGAATATTCCAGAAAGAAGCATTAAATGCAAAGATCCTGAGGCAGAATATAAGTTAATTGATTTTTATAAATACCGTAAGACAAAAATTGTCTCAGGTGAAATAACTAGTAAGAAAATTACCTATGCAGATATTTTCTCTGTAAGGGTTGTCAGGTCAGTCAGTTGTATTGTTTAGCGGGGTATTTAGTGTAAATGTTTTTCTTTTGTCTTAATGACTGCTCTATCTTTTCTATCATAATCCTCCCCTTTTGATGTAGATTACCTTTTCAAATTTGACCATAGCTCCATCACAGTTCTTATCTACACCCTACCATAGTTATGAGTGAAAACATTTGGTGATGAAAACTATTAGACATTTAAAATAATTTGAATAATGCTTTTCTTCTCAGAACATGTCTTACTTTGACAGTGTTCAAAATAAGAAAAATACAAATGCCTACTGGTTGGTAGTATTATTTTCAGAAAGATCAATAAAAACTTTAGCCTGTATTTAATATCCACTTCGACTATTTTGCCAAGACTGAGTTTCATAAAAGAGCTGGGAAAGAGGTAATTGCTTTAATCACCATAACAAGAAATCTATTGCTAACCAAGCAATCTATTCCCATGAGCACAGTGGCTCCTTAGTGAGCCATATGCCCGGTGGCTCCATAGGAGTAGTTGGAAGGAGAGAATTCTGAACTGATGGGCTTTTCCCTTGACAGCAAACAGAAGCTACTTTTGGCTACTAAAACACAAGCTAAAAAAGAAAAAATCTTATTTCCTTTCTCCCAGGTTTCTTAGTTTTTTCCCTGTTGCTTTTTTCCAGTTTCATATTTCTAAATGCTCCTTTGTTCCCAGAGATTATTTTGGTTATCTGTTCTATCCATCAAACCATTTAATGTCCAATTCTAATGACACAGAAATAGTTTGAACATTTGAAAGAAAATATAATGTATGTCATATTCCTCCTTAGGTTATATTCCTTGTCTCGAAATTTGGCTCCCCCGCATCTAAAGATAATACTGAAGAAAGTTTAAAAATAAAGCAACCTCTTTGTTAATGTTCTGCTTTGGATTTTTCCTTTCTCTTTCTAGAAAGTCAGGTTGTGGCTCTCTTTTATTCTCATGCACTAGATCTAAAAGAAACCATAAAGGTGGTTGCTTGTCTTCTACTGAGAAAAACAACTATAGTCAAAAGGCAGGCTGTTAGTTTATCATTTCATCATGGTTTGGTATTTTCTAAGACTATATTACTTTTAATATTTTTGTACAAGATATTTCTTAGGTTCAGTCTTCAACCCATTTATTTATTCATCTAGTAAATTCATAGGCAGTGCCTGCCATATGTATAATGCAGGCCTAACTGCTGTGGTTAAACCTTTAATAAGGGTGGGAAGGACATGGGGTGACATATCAGTGGATAGAAATATTGCCAAGCTGTAATAACAATATCAAACATAAGAAAATATTACTACGAGGGCCAAAGTAAAAAACTAATAAAATTATTATTTAAAAAAATTAATATAACTTAAAACATGAAGGTAGCAGAGAATCACTTTAGTTAGTGATAGCATGATGTATTAGTAAATGAATGATTTTTGTTGCTAGAATGTAAACTATGAAGCGAAGCTTCATGTCTATAAATAATAAATATATAAGTAAACAAAACCAATAAGCAACGTAGGCGTGCTTTCAATTCCAGATTAAGGAAAATGAGCCATGGTTTATTATATGTGTATTTATAAAAGTATCTTAGAATTCAATGTGTAGAGAACAAGAAGACAGTCAAGAATTTTGAAATGAAAATTACGTAAATATCTTTTTTTTTTTTTTTAGAGATTATTTTGTCAATTGTTTGGAAGATGGACTTCAAATACTGCTAAACCCACATTAGGATTTCAATTCTGTCATTTAAACAGTGTGTACTTCAACTTCATCTTTCTCAAGATTAAGACATTAGACAAATTATCTTCCAACTAAAGCAATCAGCAAGAACTTTAGTTCTGCTTTAAAGGACTGTAAATTTCCAGTTCCCCATTTTATAGACAAGTATGGTCCTGTTGGTTTGCTAAAATTGACTATAAACTTAAGAGCATGGCTTTTGGGGAGTAGTTTCATATTACTAGTCTGTCACTTGCTATTATGTCCCTGCATTTACAAATAACTTCAGTGTTGTGCTGGTAAATTTTTGAGCACTAGGTAGGATGAGGTAAGGGATGGACGTCTAAATCATCCACAAACTTCCTATGTGTCAATATTTTCTCTATGGCTTGTTTCAGGCCACTGATGTTTTAACTGCCTTGGCTTTTGCCTTAAATAGGAGACCCTGCATCAGGGATTTCACTCCTCCTAAGTGAAACTTCCTTATTTCTATGATTATGACAAAATTATCATACTTGTGAACTGGTGAAAGGAAGAAATATGTCACTCCATTGACAAGTGGGTGAATGTATATAAAATTTATGGGATGAATGTATATATATATATGTATATATATACACACACACACACACACACACACACACACACAACTGTGTGCATGTGTGTATATACATATATATGTGTGTGTATGTGTCCAGAAACAATCCATTGATTGTCAATATAATATGAACAGTTACATGGCTGGATATTTTCCAGAAAGCCCTCATATATGAAAAAAAGAAATTTTGCTATTTATGACAATATGGATGGATGCTGAGAGTTTATGCTAAGTGAAATAAGTCAGAGAAAGACAAATACTGTATGATTATATTTATATGTGGAATCTAAAAAAAAAAACTCAGAAAAAAAGATGAGATATGTGGTTACTAGGGGTCAGGGAGGGGGGATTGGAAGAAGGTGGTCAAAAAGTTACAAGCTTTCAATTACAAGGTAAATAACCACTAGGGATATAATGTACAGCATAATGACTGTAGTTAACACTGCTGTGTGGTATATAGAAAAGTTAAGACAGTAAACCCTAAGAGTTCTCACTTGAAGAAATTATTATTTTTTCTTTTTATTATGTCTAAATGAGAAAAGGAATGGTAACTAAACTTATTGCAGTAATCATTTCACATTATATGTATGTGAAACTATTATGTTGTACAACTTAAACTTACACAGTGGTGTATGTCAATTATGTCTTGATAAAACTGAAAAATAACAACAAAGAATATGTTATTTGCTCACAGTGAATTTGCAGTAAGAGCTAACTATTATCTATCATCATTTTCTCTAGATTGCGTATATTTATCTAATCTGTTAAATATGTATATATTTAATTTAGAATATTTGTTGTAGTTTTTCTTCATTTTATGTCTTCTTAAGATAGAAGCTAAATTGCCAAACAGTTAGGATCTTCAATGTGTCATTGAAGAATTTGTTCTTGCCGGTCCCTGCCAGCTCTATGACTATATCGTACTTAGGCACATATAGGCATATAATTTTCTTTTGGTACACACTTTGAGTGATTTCCTGACCTATCTCTGGAAGAACAAATCTTTAACACGATAAGACAGGATCCTGGAATTTTACAGTAACCAGGTTAACTTTAAAACAAAACAATAGGGATTAAGAATGGCAAGGACTAACAAAGGCTAAAAAATGACTTATCACAGCAGGAACTGATGCACTGTTTACACACCATTGATAATTGTTACCTACTTTATAAAGCAAGTCCCTTTCTTTTTACATGAAAATCAGTTCCACAAATAATATTTGTCTGGAGATGCATACATTGCAAAGATTCTCTTACTTTTGGGAACTTACAGATTTTATGGAGAAACAAATGGACTTTCCATATAAAGTGAATTCAAGACATTAAGTTTCAAGAAACAGGGTGCCCTAATTGATATTGAGGATACACAATCATTAGTTTTGAACAAGAGGGTAAGGCAGAAATGTAACACAGAACCTATTCACGTCCTGTGTAACTTCTGTCAAAGAATTTAAATTCTCTTCACTTAAGTGCTTTCCCTTATAAAATTGGTTGATTGGATTAGAGTAATAATAAAATCCTTTCTAAGATTCAGTCTTACTTCTTAATTTTATTTGACTCTTTCTTGACGTGAATTTTGTCTCCATATCATTATATACTGAGAATGTAAAATATAATTCCTTAGGACATTGCAGAAACCAGCTATTACTTTTGACACATGAGGTTTCCTAAGCACAGAGATAACTAGGAAATAATATATATATTTTTAATGATATACAAGCATTTTTTTTAAATATGCGGTTACTTCAAGTTGTTACTAAAAAAGCAGTTAATTCAGCTTGGCTTTAAATACTCGTAAGAGGGTGCAAAGTCAATATCTAAAAAAGGAACATATTAAAAACACATATAAAGGAAAATTGCAGTCAAGCAGCTACACCATCTGGGTCATATAAAAGTGAGGAGTAGTGACGAGTGCCTGCCTTCTAATGGAGCTGCAGAGCTCATCAACTCACTGTCTCTCCATGCAGCCATGTGTACAAATTAATGAAGAGAGGTGACAGAACAAAACTTCCCGCTGACTCGCTGTGGATAAGCTATTTTGCTCCATCAGTGCCTCAGCTTTGCTTACAGGATAGTGGATTCACTCTAGCATGTGCTTTTCTACTAATCGTTTTGACTAAATGAACCAAAACTCACGGTAAATGTTGCCAACAACATCTGGTAGCTCTAAATCAGAATCAGTGTGGATCATCACATCCATGTTACCTTTCACTTGGTGATGGTCATAACTCAGTATGCTGCCACTGACCCAATAGAATCTGACCCCATGCTACTACATTAAATATTTATTGTATTGTTTTTGACAGAGACAGAGAAACAGAGAGAGACAGAGAGAAGGGGGAGGGTCCACAGCAGTCTTCATAGTTGCACATCATCAGTTTTTGACATGGTTTTGTTCCACACAGGTGGGTGAGGGCCACACAGGGCAGAAACTGGGCTGGAAGCCTCCCGCATGGGAGCCACACCCCCTCAAGCGAGGGGCTAAACCGGGGGTAAGAACCAAACTGGGGGCCTCCCTCATTAGAAGCACAACCCAGTTCAGCATATCCCGGTCCACACAGGCTGGGGCCGGGATTCGATCCTGTGTCCCTGGGGCTGCAAAGAGAGTGCTGCCTCCCATGTTACTACTTGATGAAGCAGAAGACAGATTTCTTTTGGCTTTCAATGCTGCTTTCTTTAGTTCTATTTTCATGATAGTTTCTAAAGTCAATGGAACCATTTTTATTGTGTTCTTTTTATAGATTGTTTTGTAGCCCTAACCATTCAGCTATCTTAAACTTGGCTTGGGAGTTTTTCGTTTTGGAATAGTCATTTCTTACACATGAAGCATGTTAAAATATATAAAGCACTGAAATAATTTTACTTGCAACTTTCTGCATTTATTTGAGAATTAACAGAATTCGTTATCCTTAAAATTCAAAATGAAGTAAATATTTTAAATGCTCAGGTGAGCAAGAACTAAGAAGTACAAACTGCCTTTTACAGAATAAGTCATAGGAATGTAATGTATATTTACATTAAGGGGATACAGTCAATATTATCTTAATAATTATGTATGTATGGTGTCAGATGGTCAGTACATTTATTGTGGTGATCATATATATATAATCACTATGTTGTACATCTGAAAAAAATAAAATTTTGATTGCTAATTATAAATAGACATAATACAAAAACTGCTCAGGAATATGGGTAGTGAGACTTCAGCCCTTTGATAGAACTCATCTCTTTATAGCTTAGCAAGTAAATATATTGATAAAGAGAATAGCTTCCACTTAGCACCTAAAATTGGCAGTAACTTGTTGGGAATGGATCAACAATGTTTTTATAAATACTTTGATATGCTAAGCAAGGCCTTGCATGTAATAGGGGTTTTTTGGCTTGGTATTCAATATAACCTAGCTTCAACATAACTCCCTTACTAAAGCTTTCACTATTTACTGAGATAGAACTCACTGCTACTGCCAGATTCTGATACTTATTGGCCCCTGAATATGCCAAGGCATTTTTGAGCAAACTGCAAAAAGACACGTGAATTACAAACCTCACAATTTGCTCCAGGCTAAATTTCATCAGACTAGGGCATAATTTGAGGCAAATTAAACTCAAGAAAGAAATCAGCCCCTAGCCCCCTGAACTTTTTATACAGCACATATCCTAAAAAAAAATGTAGATGGGAGATTCCCTGGAGCAAATATATAAAATTTGTGGGGATCTGGGGCAAGTGGAAAATTGGAGGCTTACGGAAAATAACTAAAACTTTAAAATATTTTTGGGTATTTACACATAGATTAAAATCTACAAAAATAAATTTAAGTACTGTATTTTTCCATGTATAAGACAATCCCTACTTTTCTAACCCAACATTAAAAAATCAATACACGGGTTACTGCTGTGTATAAGATGACCCCTAACTTTTTGTCTAACAACTTTAGACAAAAGTATCATTTTATACATGGAAAAATATGGTAATTTGTTCTTCTTCTAAGTTGACTAATGAGGCACATAAAAATGTACAGATTTTACCATAGAATGAGGATGTTGAACGAGAGAAATGATTGATTCTTATAAGAAATTGGTAAGCAAACACAAATATTATTTTTAACTAAAATATATAATAATATTTTAATATTATTGTGCTTATATAGTAAAATTATTTTCCCTTTAGAGGAACTTTCCACAATACAAATTTTAGTGTTCCAAGAATATCATTTAAAATAAGACTAACACCTGTAATTACTTCTTTCAATCACATCTACACTTTGATGGTTTCAGGAACAGAATTTCTTGTGTTACATAAGTTGTTCCACGACTGAATTTTGAGTAACTTACTGATGGCCTATAGTAAGCAAATATACATTTATCAAATTCTATAAAGCAAAACATTTTGTTTGTCCCTCTTTTCTTTGTTCCACATATTGTGAACTTCAATTTGTCCAGTTTTTCTTAAAATTTTCTCTATTTCTCTCAGGTTATAAGAAGGAAGAAAGAAAAATCAATAAGAGTAACATTTTAGTACAACTTTCCCATCTACTCTATCATCCTCAACTTTTTAATAATGTAGATATGACAGTGCCTATTTTTGCAAAGTGAATGATCCATGATGTTATTCAGAATGCCTTTGCTAGCAACAGAGCTTTTATCAATAAAAAAAACTGTATACCATTTCAAATTTCCTAAACCAACTTTTGAAAGAGATATATACTATTAAAATAATTTCCCTTACCCTTTTTTATAGATTAATAAGACAGGTAATAATTAACATTTTTTCTGTTATCATGTGCTTGACATTAGTTAAAATCAACTAATGCTGACATCATATCTCTTTTTCTTTACTTTACCACCATATGTAATCAAGAATTATGTTGAAGTTTACACACAATGCCCCAAAGATATTTTTCATTTATTATATACAAAAATATCCACAAATAATAAATACTGTTAGGTTAGTGTTTTACATTCATATCACCACTAATGTGTCTATTCTATGTAAGACATTGCTTGAATGAAGACATGTAAAAATATTTGCAATTATTGCAGTTTAATCCTGCAGTATTCATCAATTTATCCATTCATTTATCAACTATTTAGTAAGTTAGTTATTATTATTAACTGTGCTACAGGTACTGGTATAAATTCTGAGGAATAAATATTTTGATTTTTGAGTGCTGGGATAGCTCAACACATGAGTGTTTGCCTTGCAACTGTGAGATCCAGGAATCAAATCCTGGACTGACCTGTGCAAACCCATGTGCTGAGCTGTGCTGCAACTGGTAGTCACCAGGATGGCTGCAAAGTTTCTTGTCTCCCATGTAGGAGGCCCCCAGTTTTGTTCACACCCCACATGGCCCCACATCCCCCTGTGTGGAATGAAACCATGTCACAAGTAGTGATGTACAACCATGGAGACTGCTCTGGGCTCTCCCTTTTTCTCCCTTTCTCTCTCTTTCATACACACACATTCACTCAAACAATAAAATAAATCTTAAAAAAAAAATTGCCTTCAAAAGAGTTTACAATCTTTGGAGTTAAAAATTCTTAAAACTATGATTGAAATTGTGCAGTAAAAGCAAATGCAGTGATATGTTCAAGGTGTTATATAGATAAGATTCTACCTGACACAGTATCACTAAAGACAGTTTTTTTCTTTAAGTTTCTAGACTAAAAAAAATTCTTACCTGTGACTATTTTTTCCTTTTTCTTTTTCTCTTCTTCTTCTTTTTTTTAAACAAACAAGTGTTCCTAACTCTATAGCCATATGAGGGATTATTACATACTAAGGTATTTTGTTCACAAGTTACCCTATTGAACTAGAATTTATCTGACTAGGTTCAGCTGAGAGTGCCCGACCTTGGAAGTTGCAAAGGCTCTAAGTAACTCAAAATTATAGGAAACAAAAACTACAGTTAATACTTTGTGACCCACCAAAATAACTAGCACAACAAAATTTCTTTGCAAATGTGTACCTGCTGATATAGCTTACATAAAATTTTATTGTCTTTATTGAATCTAGTTAAGCAAAAGAAAATACTAAATCTTAATTGCAACAATTTAAAACAAATTTATAGTTAACAAATCATTCAGAACATCTCTCATATGTGGCAGCAGAAGATTGATTTCATCAAAACTGACTGGTTCTTAGATAAACAGCCATTTAATATTATAGCTGGACTAACACAGTCTCTTATATCTTAGAACAGTATTTTGGAAATAGTTGCTAAAATGAAGAATTGGCTTTCCATGGAAAATATGCTGCTTGGATAGTACATGCTTTAGGGAAACTTGGGGCTATCCTTTTCACATTGTGTGTTCTTGGAAACCTTGTTAAAAATCAGATGACCATAGGTGCGTGAATTTATTTCTATTGATTCTTCTCTGTTCCATTGGTCTATATGTTTACATTTATAGTAGCATACATTTTTTATTACAATAGCTTTGCAACATAATTTAAAAGTAGGAAGTGTGATGCCTCAAAGTTAGTCCTTTTGCTTCAAGATTGTTTTGGTCCTTCAG
This sequence comes from Craseonycteris thonglongyai, assembly GCA_004027555.1. NCBI lineage: Eukaryota > Metazoa > Chordata > Mammalia > Chiroptera > Craseonycteridae > Craseonycteris > Craseonycteris thonglongyai. The sequence continues at coordinate 38,946 of PVKE010004136.1, forward strand.
ACTCTTTCATGGTTCCACACACATTATAGGATTGTTTTCTCTACTTCTACGAAAAATACCACTGATATTTTGATAGAGCTTGCATTGATTCTGCAGATTACTTTGGATAGTATGGGCAGTTTTATTGATAATAATTCTTCCAATTCATGAGCCCAAAAATACTTTTCTGTTTTTGTAACATGGGTGAACCCAGAGGGCATTAAGCCAAGGGAAATAACAAGATACAAAAAAACCAAAAACTGTATAATTTCATTTATACATAGAATTTAAAAGAGTTAAATAGTTTCCCTTATTAAAGCAGAGAGTAAAGAGGGGTTAACAGGAGCTGGAGAGAGGGGAATTTGGGAAATAATGGTTAGAGAACGCAAAGTTTCTGTTTCGTAAGACAAATAATTATGGAAATCTATACAGCATAGTGTTGATAACTAACAATACTGAATTATATAATTAAGATTGCTAAGAAGGCAGACATTCATTAAGTATTCTTAACACAAAAATTAATAAGAATACTAATAAAGGGGATGGGAGTAAATTTGGGGAAGTGATATAAAAGTTTATGGACTTCATGATGGGTGATGGTTTTATGAGTGTATATTTATATCTAAACTCAACAAATTGTATACATTAAATATGTACAGCTTTAAAAAAGAAAATTAAGAAATCACTGCATAAATCTACTGATTTTTCTCAACTCTTCTGAAAACTTTAATCCTGTATGTCTAATCTGTTTTGAAATTTTGAGTTTCTTTTCTCATGATTATCTTCAGTTCTTATCTCTCTCTTAAATCAAAATAATTTATTGTTTTTACCACCTGAAGTAGATTTTAAAGAGGCAGTTTAGGGAGAACATAAGATATATAATGACACACTTGTAGTTTCCTTGGACTAGTTCATAATGAATATAACTTAGAAAAAATTCTCTAGTATTGAGAAAAACATCACAATTTTAATAAGATCTGCATAACTAAAGAAAAGTACAGAGCTTTGATTAGGAATATATACTAGTTTCAGCTTGGCATGCTAAACTGTTAAACTGTTTTCAATCACATGTCCTCAGTAATGTGTAATAGTCAACCATAACTTCACTAAACCTTACTACTTACAACATAAGTTCTCTATTTGAAAAAATCAGCTTCAATGTTTATATCAAAGTTCTTAATGCATTTTGAGATATATATATTTAGTGCTCATTCCAGAAAAGCTTGAAATAAAAAAGAAAAGAGAAAAATTAATATATTTACCCTTCTAACAGAATAACTGCAATTGTGAATAAGTCAAATATTTGAAATCTGAGAGTGATTATTGTGGTTGTTTTATTTGCAGAATTAGTACTAGCATTGAAGCAATGATAAAAATAACATTTTTGAATGCTTGCTGTGTCCTCATATCACTAATATGATTTATAAATATATAAAAATGACAATTAAGTTAAATAACTTGAGATTAAATAACTTGTCTAAAGCAACACAGGGTCCCCAATTCGGTTCTCACCCGGGCTTACTCCCGTTGTGGGAGCCCCCAGCCCAGTTCCTGCCCTGTGCAGTCCCGGACATACCTGTGGAGTGAAACTATATCGAAAACTAATGATATACAACTATGGAGACAGCTCTAGGTCCTCTCCCTTCTCTCTATTTCTCTCTCTGTCAAAAACAAAAACAGAAAAATCTTAAAAATAAAATAAAATAAAATAAAAAAGCCACACAGGTACAGAGCTCAGGGATATAAAGAATCTGGCTAAATCTAGAGCCCACGTACCTTATTTCTATTCTAAAATATATGGCTACTTACATACATACTCCATATTATATCTGACTTTTGTAAGTATACCTCGTATTTACTTCCACAAGTTATGTAGCAGTATATGTTTGTCTTTTCAAAGTAATTTTTAACAAACATATACATTGTTCCCTTTGGGAATGAAATAGTTGTGCTATTTTGAATTAGTATCTCATGATGCCTTAAATACATTTTCACTTATCAGATTTAAAATACCGGTATATATATTGGGGAAGCCGGGATGGCTCAGTGGGTCAAGCGCTCACTTTGCAGCGCCGGGGACCAGGGATTGAATCCCGGCACCGCCCGTGCGGAACCATATGCTGAACTGGGAGCTCCCCCAGTTCAGTTCGCTCTCTGTTTCTGTCTTTGTATCTCTCTCTCTCTCTCTCTGTCAAAAAACAATAAAAATAAATAAATAAATATTTAAAATAACAAAGAATAATACTCATAAAATTAATTTTAAAATATATATATTAAATCTAGTCCTTCTGTATCCAGTGAGAAAGCTTGTTATTCATGAGAGCCTTTCCAGTTTTGCAAGGACCATGTGTCTGTAATTTCTGATAGATGCCACAAGATGGTGATAATGTCATTATTCCCAAAGGATAAATTTTAGACCTTAAAATAACAAAATCTTTCACTGTCACAATTTTTATTGCAAAATAGAGTAACATTTTATATAATAATCACAAATTGACACTATTTTATATGCTATCAGAAATTATTGAAAATATGAAACAGAATATACAGTAATCTAAACACTTTAAAAACTGAATGAGATTGGAACTTGTATGAAAGAGGGAGTGTATAAGTTGAAGTCTGAGAAGCAGGCAGAGGTCAGATCATGTTGAGTCTTAAAGATTATACTAAGAAATTTGTTCTCTTTTTTCCCCCATGGGATATAAAAAAACACTTGAAAGCATTTAAAATCCAAACACCATAGAACTATAATTACCATTTTCAGAATTTCTTTCATTATGAAACTTATATTTTCCATTAAAAAACATACTTTGCATCAAAGGAGAAGTAAATGAATAATGTAAAAGACAATCTTTCTAATCATCCTCCCTGAGCAAAATTAGTTACCATATTTTGTTTGATTCAAATCCAGTAATAATTCATTTTGGTTGCTTCTGAGCAACAATAAGACACACACACACACACACACACACAAAACAACAAAAAAAATTGATAGAATATTTTTAAAAACATTAAGGCAAAACAAATGGAGCTAAATTTAATATCATGGTTTTCATTAAAGACAAGTGATTACAAGTACTCAGGAGAATATGTAAAAATTGGCTAAGAGGTGTTTTAAACATTTTCCTTTTTGCTTAAAATTTTTTCTGAGGTTTTATTTCTTTCACTTTTAGGTTCCCAACAATATTTAGATCTATTTATCTATTGGATATGCAACCATTAATTTGGGTATAAAAAAAACCATTAGTTTCATTTCCCCTGAAAATAAAAACCAAAACAAAGTTCTCATTTATTTTGTATTGAGCTACAAAAACTGCTTCAGAATTTGAACAGAGTTATAACACTGGAAAAAAAAAAAAGTTGGATTGAATTAAAGCTGAAAAAGGACTGGTGACCCACAAAAGACCTGCTTTAGAGACTCTAAAACAGAGGCATGATAAAATGGTTTCTGCAAAAATTTTAATTGAAAAAAATGGGGATGCCGAGATGGCTCTGCAGGTTAAGCTCTCACTTTGCAGCCCTGGGGACCAAGGATTGAGTCCTGGCCCCAGCCTGTGAGGACCTACCGTATATGCTGAACTGGGGTGTGCTTCCCATGCAGGGCCCCAGGGTTGGCCCCTGGCTCAAGGGGGCACACCTCCTATGTGGGAAGCCCCCAGCCCCACCCACCTATGTGGAATGAAACCATGTCAAAAAACTGATGACATACAACTATGGAGACTGCTCTGGGCCCTCCCCCTTCTCTCTGTCTCTCTCCATCTCTGTCTCTGTCAAAAACAATAAAATAAGTCTTTATAAAAAATGAAAAAAACACTATGATATCATCAGGTTGAAACAAAAACTAATGAGACACAAAAGCTGTTGGTATCATGATAGGATTCAAAGTGTAAAAGTACATTGGAAATTTTGCAATTTCTAGTAAATCTGAAGCATATATATATATATATATATATACATATATATATATATATATATTCATATTCAGAACCTATTAGCAACTCCTGGCTGACCCTGTCTTACCTCTCCTTCTACTGAAGATGACTGTGACTCATAAGAGTCTGTTCCTCACTGCTCAGGGCAGGGATATCTCTTCCTGGTGACAGTGACTCCAGTCTAGTTAACTTTTCGGTCAATATCAGCAACACCAAAGAGCACACATAGCTGGGTAGGAACTGCCTGGCTCCTTCTCTGAATGCGCCAACCCCCAGTAAGAACCCCAGGAAGGGTTCTTCCTTGTCTTGGCCTCTCTTCCTTCTCTGTCCCACAGTCCTCTGAGTCAGAAAGGAGTGGATAATAATTATTATTAATAGATGTTGTTGTTGTTGTGATTTTATTATTACTATTGTGTGTGTGGTGGTCTTTTGAGAAAGAAATCTTAACACCCAGAAACTAGTTTGACTTCCTCTTGTTAGGCACTAGTCTGGTAGTCACAGCTAGGTCATGCGCTTTCCTGTTTAACAAACACAATCTCACAGAACACATCATACCAAGTCACTCTGTGACACAGATAAAGTGAGACAGAAAACCAGAGCATTTCTTAATCTTTTTCCAAGCACAGACCAAAAGATCACTGTGCAAAACAAACAGGAATTCCAAAGACTGTCTCATCCTGATTAATATAAATGACTACTGCTTCTTTTCTCATTATACCGGTAGTTTTAGATTCATTCTATTTTTTTTTCTCCTAGATAAGATCCATTAAGATACATAATCATAAAAATACTCCTGATTCCTGACACCATCAATCCTGGGTAAAGCCATGCTTCCTTAAACCCTTCTGTTATCACCAAACAAAATCCGAATCCTGTAAATCAGTTCTACCACTCTTTCACTGAAATATCCCACAAGTACCCAATTAGTGCATTCTCTGATACAAAAAATAATAAAACCAACTTGTTCAAATACAGGGGTGCCCTGGTAATCTCCATATAAAGGGAACTGTTATTTTGCATATCATTCAAGTTATAATATTAAAGTTAAAACCATGACTCTTATATAGATATATAATAAACACGTCAAAAATATTTACTCAATCTATTAAATAGCAAGAGAATAAAGATGATGAAGCTGGTTAAAAAAAACACAACATTTTGAGGAACTGGCTCTTTATATTCATTTTGAAAACGTAAGAAATGAATTGTTAGAACAATCGATATGAAACTGCTCCTATAGTGAGTAAAAATTTAAAAAGAAAAGAAAAACAACTTTGGCAATCTCTTTTGTACTGAACAGAAATCTGCACATTATGATGTAAATTAAGTTTATTCAAATGTTAAATCACAAAATCAATTATATGTAAAATTCCCTAAAGTATGATATAATTCTTGGATGAGCTCACTAAGCGGTGTCTTAGGTAACATTGAAGTGACATGCTATATTCTTTATTGATATTTACACTTTCTTTTTCTTGACAGATACATCTATCTAATAACCTAGAGCACACTCATAGACAAAAGAGAAATGTTATCTATGATGGATAATATATATATATTCCATCGTATATATATATTTTCCCAAACATGGCTGGGTGAAAAATAATATTTTGAAAAATTAGCTCTCAAGACACATTGTAGCTTGCTGACAACCATCTTGCTATGTAACTGTTTTTTGTGGTTATAATCTGTATATTCATTAACATTTCTCTTTGTATTCCATAGGCAACAATCACTATCCTAACCCTTAAGTAGAGTAAAAAAAGCAAAAAATAGTAATGCTCTTATTCTAAGCTCACCTCATCTCCTTAAGAGTTTTAAAGAGCATTAAAACAAGGAAGAATTGCACTTGGAAAATAAATTAATAGCATTTACAGGGGTCTATATTTTGTTAGATATAAGTACTTACAAGTTTAGGCTTTCTGATCAGAATGGTTGGGGCAAATCCAAATTCTAACTTTTATTGGAAGTGTGATCTTTTTCTTATCACTTCTCAGTCTCATTTACTATATAGAGATATTAAGAAGAATAAGTTTTTATTAAATAAAAATTGAAGTGCTAAGCTGGGAGGGGACTTCATTGACAAAATTATAATCCTGTCCTTCATATTGCTATCAAATAGATGAGACATAGCTCATTTGGGAAGTAGTGAATAAGGCAAATCATGTAAAACATTAAGCATAATATGTATTATAATTCCTGCTCAATCAATGTAACTACTATCATCATAAAATATGAAGTGTTATTTCTAATTTTTTTATATAAAATATCTTGGAAATAAATAAAGTTCTTAAAAAATCCCTTCTATAGCTTAATTATATTCTATAATATTTAACAACATTAATTTTCTTAGAAAAATGTCTGTTTTCATAGATTAAGCAATACTAAAACTAAACTTAAAATAATAGCTTTAATTATCACCTATCTAAATTCCAAATTAGTGACCCTCAAATAAAAGAGGTTTGACTGCATTTAGTTGCCTGGTATGTTTCAGAGAAAAATCTGTTGGTATAAAAGCTTAAGAAAATTACTTGTAAGTCTTCTATGTTCCCTGAGAAGAAAATGCATTTATTATACCTTATAATATTCATCTCATTTTCCAAGAAATGATTTGATGAATAAAATGATTACTAAAAATAAATACAAATTAACAAATATCATTTCATCTATGCTTATGATAAAAATAAGACCATCACCATTGAAGGACCAAGTTAGAAAACAAATTTAGTTCATAACAATTTCCCATCAATAGTAGAATACAAGCTGTTTCCTATTGTTCTTACTGTTGTTAAGAACAATAGGAAACAAAATAGGAACAATAGGAACAAAAGTTAATGTTGTTAACTCCCATTCAAAACACTAATCTTCCTAAACAATATAGATAGTGAAGCATAAAATCATTACATTTCATCCCTTCATGCCTCTGTGTTGGCAGTTGCCTAGACTGTTACAGAGGAAGCGTAGACAGCAATTGTAAAGCAAGATACCGGTAGTCTCTAATAATTTAAATCTTGTCAAACAGTGCAGTGCTAATCTATATATATTTAGTAATGAAATATGCCTGTATCTGCAGTTCACTGATTTGAAGGATGCACGTAATCAATAAGCTAAAAACAAAACAAAACAAGAAACACTGAAGAACTAAATACCTGTATTGATCAATTTGAAATTTTAGAATTTGCAATCACAAATTCATTTCATTGAAAGGTAAGGGACTTAAAGCAAAGAATTTAGAAAATTCTTGGAATTCAGGATGTTTAATGCCAAGTAACCATTTTATTAATATCAACACTAAATACATTCTGAAATATAACTTCGTAGAAGATTTAGCTTCTCTTTTCTTTCTTCTCTCTGAAGGTTCTCAAATTCGAAGACACTATTAGCATTTATTTTGTGCCTGCCTCTGTGTTCTATACTTTTACATGTATTTTATTTAATCATTTCACGTTCCTTATGAACTATGTACTGTTAGGATTGCAATTTAAAGATAATAAACCCCAAAATACAGAGAATATGGTAATGTGGCCAAGGTCACAGTTTAGAGCAAGTGATATGTAAATTTGAAGTCCAAGTGTCTGTTAACTATTCCTGGGCTACCTCACAGGCTGTCACCATTACTTTCTTGCACAGATGTAATATTAAACACAATTTTTAAATTTTGTATTAGATATAAAAGCAGAGTTCAGGTAGTGAGGACAAGTGAAAATATTGCAATTGCACTAATATTGTAAACATTGAATATATCTGTTATTTTTAATGCATTTAGCATGCAAGGTTTCTGAGCTTTCCTCATGTTGAATCTTTGATTCTTTTATTTATTCTGAGCTCCATAGTGTACCACTGGGCAAAGACATAAAATGTTAATCCTCAGGATCTGTAAATTATAGAGGGTCTGTTTAGGAAACGGGGTTGCAGAATCAAGATGCATATTTTGTTCTTAAGGGATTCAGTCAGCTTAAGTCAGGATTAAATGAATACTAACGATTCAGTGTAAAAAGTACTAGGGATATATTTGCAACCAAGAAAGCTTAACTACGAATTACGTGGGGAGGAAAAGGTGTTCTCAAAGAGTGCTATCTGAATTCTGCAGGAAGGACTCTGGTGCCTAAGGTCCGTGCTACTAAATAATTAGGGGCACTGTATCGGGATACTGGGTTAGAGACATCTATATGTGAACTCTTCTTTTCTCACACAAATCAGTTTTTTTTTTTCCTGTAAGAAATTTTAAGAAACCGCTCATCATGCAACACATAGGTGATGTATGTATTGTAGAATTGTACCCCTGGAACCTATGTAACTTTGCTGACCATTGGCACCCCAATACATTTAATAATAAATAAAAAAGAAAAGAAATTGACAATGTTCAAAAGACTCATGAATTGGAAGTGGCTATTCCCACTAAAACCAGAAACAAATTCCATACTTTGGCTCTAGACTGCGCATGCTTAAATATGATGTTATACAGAGGACTTAAAATATTTTTTCCCTGAATATTAATAATTAAGAAAAATAATGACCTCTTTAAACATATTTAATGTGACATAATTTTGAGCAACTAAAAATCATATGCTTTGGTGCAATTTCTGTAAATTTTGCATTTTTAAAAATACATCAGTCTCAAAATTTTAATTTATGAGAAATATAAAAGACATGTGAATTTGATACTCTATTCATTTAGCAAAGTAGCTAGGAATAAAGACCATATAACCAGATCATCGAGGTTAAATGTTCTTCCCTAATTATTTATATAATTAAAGTCAAGCTAACTCCATTATACCCGTTCTCACTTCTTTAAAGTGAGTAAAAAATAGGATGTATCTTGTAGCGTTATTGTGAGAATTAAAATGATTAACATAAGTATGTTGCATTTTATTGTTACTATATAAGTAAAGCAGTTAGAAAAATTTTGGGGACAAAGTAAGCACTTTATAAGCAGTAGGTATTATTATTATTGTCATATTCTTTAAAAAATATTTAAAACCCCTATTAATGGGCAGAATTTTAAATGATTCTATTTTCATCTTGAACTTAGATTTTCACTACAATAAGCTCATATACTTTTAAATACAATACATTTATACATAATAATTCAAAATTATTAATATAAATGTTATGCTCATCGTTTCATACTTCTCTGCATCAAAATTTTTGGGTGAGCACACAATACAATATATAGATGATGTGTTATAGATAGATATGGACCATTGAAACCTATATAATTTTACTAACCAATGTCACCCAATAAATTTTATTTTAAAAATGAACTAAATTATAAAAAATATTCTGTAACTATAAAAATCTATTAAATTTTTCCTTTGGATTTCATATTCCTTACATATATTAGTATTACATTATTGATAAAAACAACATCAGTATGTAATAATTTTATTGATAACATAAGCATTTAACTGAAAATATGGAGTCTAATGAATTATATGGGTCTGCAGTTTTATTTTGTACTATTATAACTCCATGGATGGTTTGACATAACTCGGCATTGAAATGGATAGTCTATTTCCAACTTTAAAATATTTAGAGACCTTTACCTAGTAATAAAAAGAATGAATTGAAAATTCATAAATAAATGTCAGCTGATACTTTAAACTTATCTCAAGTTTTATTTTTTTAGTTACATATTTGTCATAAAAAATTCTTTTACTTGTCATCCCCTTATTCCTCTCTAAATATGATTAAACACAAATTATTAGAACTCATCCTATTTTAAAATACTTTTATTATTAATAATAAGTGCCAATTCACACAACAACACTTATAAATGCCTCTTTGTTGATGGTACCAAGAACACTTTTACAAGCTGGGCAATTTATCAGTACTCTGGTAAATAGCCTAATGGGTAAGAAACCATTATGCCTTTTCTCTCTTAAAATAAGACGAAAGAAAGATGGCACAAGTACACTCTCTGGCAGATCTACTTAAGAATATAATACACATAGATATTTGTAAATATAGAAATTGATTACATTAAAATTATTTAAGAAAAATTTGGAGCAACTCTGATGCATGAGCGATCCAGTTGTAAAGTCCCTACCTTAAAGTATTATCAAACCAGAAAGTGCTGTCATTATTGATATCTCTACTCCTTCACACGACTTCCTACCTTATTCTACATCCAATCAATTTAACAGAAAATTTATTCAATCAATTTTATATTAGAACTATTTTTTTTAACTGGGTCTTTGTTCTCTAGAGCCACTGCCTTTGTGGTATCATAAAAACATTTTTCTTGGAAGTTCATAAATCTCTTTTGTTATACTGCCTTGACATCAGTTTTCCACAGTTCTAATTGACTTGCTCCATAGTTGTCAGAGTTATTATCCAAAACAAATAAACAAAAATGATTATGTCACTTTTCTCATATCAAATTTAATTAGCTTCCTATTGTTCAAAGTGACATATAAGGTGTCTTACAACATATCCTCACCCTGCACATGCACTTGAATCTTCCATCACTTCTTCCCATGGGTCTAAAATTCCAGTGCTATTGAATTTGCTGTTCTCCGACTATATGCAGTACAATCAGGTTTATGAGACTTATCACATCTCATTTCCACTCTCTTGAATTTAGTTGTTTGCTATCTTCTGTCTGTCTTTACCTGTGACTATACTTCAGTGTTCCTTAAAAATCCAGGTCAATGTTTTTTTCTCACTCCCACAATATCAACTCAAGACAAACAACAAAACAAAATATAATGGACCCATCTTGCAGCAGAGTTTGTTTATTTTCTTTCTGGGTATTCATAATACTAGATCTGAAACTCAATTACATCTAGGGTAATAATATAAATTATTTTATTTACTGGTATTTATTTTATCATTTATTTATTTATTTGTTTATTTATTTTTGACAGAGAGAGAGAGAGAGAGAGAGAGAGAGAGAGAGAGAGATATTCAGAGACAGAGACAGAGAGAGAACTGAACTGGGGGAGCTCCCCAGTTCAGCATATGGTTCAGCACGGGATGGAGCCGGGACTCGATCTTCGATCCCCTGCGCTGCAAAGTGAGCGCTTAACCCACTGAGCCATCCCGGCTTCCTCTGAATTATTGTGCAATGATATTTATTTTTTAGTTTACGAGGAAAGTGATATTAATAATTGCATAATGACAATTAGTCTATATTGGAGCAAACTGTAACATGTGGTCTCTCTGATTTTAGCAGCAGTGCAATTGCCTGGTTGAATTTCCCTTCTAGGTTTATGATTGTCTTCATAGTATATATTGTGTTTGATTGATATTTGTATCTTAATATTTAACATTCTGTTGTATCTTCATAAATATTTGGGAATTAATATATATGTTAGTAAACTCAGATGTATTAAAACAATGCAGAATGAGTTGTTTTATGCACACATATGTTGACTAATATTGTACAAATTCTAGCAAAATTTTTGGCACATGGAATAGCTAGAGTTGCCTAAAGAATCATCTTTGAGGATGCCCAGTTAACACAGCAGTTGACCACTTGAGCACTTCTTTTGCAGTCACGAGGTTCAGGGGTGAAATCCCAGCCCTGGCCTGTGCTACCTCGTATGCTGAACTGCAGCGCAACTGTTAACTACCAGGATGGCTCCCAGCAAAGGTTCTTTCCTCCCATACAGAAGGCCCCAGGTTTGGTTCCCAACCCCCATAGCCCCACCTCCACCTGTGTGGATGGAAACCATGTCACAACTAATGATGTGCAACTATGGAGACTGCTCTGGGCCCACTTCCCTTCTCTCTCTCTCTCTCTCTCTTTCTCTCACCTTCTCTCAAATTAATACAATAAATCTTTAGCAACAAATAATCATTTTTGTTTTATTTGGAACAACTTCCCATATTTTGGTATTAATGAAATTTGTACTGAATTATGATATACTTATAGAAAATGGCAAAATTATAAATGCACTTATATTTATCAAGTTTGAAATTGTTTTTAAAGTGAAAACACCTATAAATTAGAACTCACATTAAAAGATGGATTTTACCAGGATCCTGTGGGATTTCTTTTTGTCAATTTCCAGGCACTACCCTCCCTATCCTCGGATAAATAATATTCTGATTCCTGATACCTCAATTTGTTTTCCTATTTTGCTACTACATATAAACTGAACATATTATATGTGCTTTCTGTATATAATTTTTATCAATATTATTGTTTGAAAATTTTTGATGGTTTCTACTAAATCAGAAGACTATACACTCTGTATAATCTAGTAATTGATACATATCTGTATATATGCAATGAAGACACATATACATATCCACCAGAGACATGGACACAAATATTGAGAAGTATTATTTATAATTTTCTCAAATTAGAAATAAATTAAAATTCTATCACTAGTGGAATGTTGTGATACAATTTTAATGTATTAAAATTAAATTTTATTTTATTTTGATTTTATCTATGAGATGTCATACAGAAATCCCATACAGAAAAAGAGAGACCGCATGAAACAATATGGATATTTTACAATATGAGTGAAATGATTTATATTTCTCTGTAACCCCTACTATAGATGATTTATAATTATTAGGAATTACAAAGTTTAAAAGTTAAGCCAAAAATATGCTATTAAAATTAACTACTCAGAAAGCCATTAACATATATGCCCTGTAATATTGAATTTTAAACAAATATACAATTTCCTGGTAGATATCAAAAGTATAAAAACCTTTCAATGTAGCCCTTCCAGACTGTTTGCCCTTTAATATAGATGGATGAACAGATAGATGATGCTGGATAGATAAGATTATAGATAGATAGATAGATAGATAGATAGATAGATAGATAGATAGATAGATGTATGCATACATACATACGTACAGGGAGTGGGTAGAGAGAGGAAGGGAGGGGGAAATAAAGAAAATAAATCTAAAGGTATGACAAACATCAATTCACTGCTTAAGTATATAATTTAGACAAAACTCCATAGCTTTCTATTTACTTGTTTATTTAATAAGGAATGCTTACATACCATTCTGTAGTCTCGACTACTTTTTAAAAACATTAAAATGAAATCTTCTATACTAATTTCATATATAGAAATGCCTCACTCCATTATAAAGTTATATTTCTAATATTACTTTGTACTTCTAATGAATGAAAATTAAAGATAATCATTAGTAGTATCTTTATAATTTATAAAACATTGCAATTTATAATAAGTGCATAATAAAATAATTCAAAGACATCTCCTTACTGAAAACTGCAAAATGATCTGCAGCTTTATAAAATTATAGAGAAATGAAGGGTTATAATAGCTGGTTATATTGAAAAACAGCACATTTTGAATATTTGGTTTCAGATTTGTTATATAAATTCTCTTTCAAAACAACTGTTATATAGATTTTGCTTTTATAACCAATTATTAGAAATGCTTTTTTCCTTGTATCAGCTTTTACTGAAGAAACAAAACACAAAATATGCCCACCCACATAGCAATAGGTTTTCAAAACAAATAATATGTCATTGAAGTTAAATTATTCATCTGTACTATGTACGGTGAACCAGAGCAATGAGTTATAATTGTATTATGAAAGAATTATCTTTAAGTTAACTTTAAAATCACAAAGAACACTGTTTAGCAATAAACATGAATTTCTGTTATCACAAGCAAAATGCATTGTTTCAAGTATTTTACAACTATTACTACATTATTGAGAAGAGAGTTATAGTATATGCCAGGGGTGGCCAACTTTTCTGTATATAAGATCTACTTTTTATCTTAAAAGTGTGTCGCGATCGACTTGTTGGCCACCCCTGAGCTAGAGTATAAACTCTGATACCCCATTTTGTCGGTTTCTTAGGATTGTATGTTATGATTTGACACTTCGAATCAGCCGGGCGCTATATTGGTGCAGCTCGAGTTGGCGCTTCAAATCAGCCAGGTGCCACAGTGGCACCACTCGAGTTATAAGAGCTACAATCGCTTCAAAGTCCATGGTACACGGAATTCCACCCCAGACATAGCGAGCGATCGATGATCGACCAAAATTGGCCTCGTGATCGACCGGTAGATCGCGATCGACTTGTTGGCCACCCCTGGTATATGCAATCTAAGACATGTAAAATGAGTGGGATAGAGAGTTAATGGCAGAGACATTTCTCATAGTATTTTTAATAAGTGAGTTATTTGAATGCAAAGAAACTCCAATCAAACATTTCTCTTGGGATAATAATATGCACGCTACAAAAGAAAAAAATGAAAAGAAGAGAAAAAAAAAAAAAAGGAAAATGCTGACACAGACCATTCACGGTAAAAAAATGTCTTATAAGTGAAAGTCACAAATATTCTCAAACATAAATGCTAATGAAAAATGCTCTGGGCACCAATCTCTACACTTATTCAATTGTAAATGGCATTCTGGCAAAAGCAATTTTCATACATGAAATTATTGCTTAAAGTGGAACAAGAGATAGAAAATAAGATAGCAATACAAGTGGATAGGAATAAGAGTTGTTGGAGAACTTTGGGTTTTTATCTCCCAAGAAGATAAAATCTGAATTTGTTTTTCCTTTGTATTAAAATTTTATTTTATTATCCTTCTTTCCTCTCTCCCTCTCTCCCTCCCTCTCTCCATTCCTTTTCTTCTTCTCTTCTTCCCTTTTCATTTGCTATTTATTTTCTGATTCTCTATGTGAATGTTATGCAGCTCTACCCATAAGCCCATAATAATACCATTAAATCACATTTTAGAAAACTTAGATGATTTTAATGTTAGTTTGCTTTATTATCAAACATTTATAGAGTACAATTATAGAAGGGAATCTGAGATCTGACAATAAAATTATGTGTTCAGGAAACTTATAGTCTAAAATCTTGTATTAAATGAGTAAAATATAAAAACAAGTTATTAAAGTTACTGGTAAATGTGGCTTTGGGGTTCAGCACTAACATAATATCACCCCCCACTCCCCAATAACTGATCAACTCTCTCTAAGAATGTTGAGAAACTATGATAGGTAAAGGTCTAAGTAGGTATTCACAAGGTGAGCAGGTTATTCCAAGATGAATACAAGCAGAAGAGAGTGACTGTGTACATCATGGTATATTCACACCAAAGTATAGTTGGTCATCAGAAATTACAGATTAAATGAATTAGACAGTCAAGCAAGTGTCTGATTAAAGAAAGTTTTATAGCATTTTAAGAACTTGTACTTCTGATTATAGAAAATGGAAGTGATGGTTAGTTAAAACACTAGAATTAGAAAGGACACATCTTTCGAAAGAATTCTATACTTCCCTCTGGGGTATGGAGCTTATGTCTTCTCCTCTTGAGAAGGGGCTAAACTTAAAGTATAGAAAAGGAGAAAAATATATATTGTTATTTTAAGTTAGAAAAAAAAATGGTACATGTAACCATAAAAAAGTGACCAAGGTTAACATCATCAGCAATAATTCACGTCAATATTATTTTCCTTCTGTTATGTTATGATAAGAAGGCCACTTCACCTCTGTGTTATTGCCCGCCCCCCCACCCCGAAATTCCCAAGCCTAGTCATGGTAAGACAAAAAAAAAAAAGTGATGGCCTGTTATGAAATATGTCACCAGTATACTCAAAATCATCAATATTGTGACAAAGAAAGTCTGAGACACTGTCACAAGCCAGTGGAGAGTAAGAAACCCAAGAGCTAAAAGCAATTTAGTATCTTGAATGGAATCCCAGAACAGAAAAATAACATAATGGAAAAATTTATGAAATCCTAATAAAATCTGAAGTTAACAGTGACACACTAATGTTAATTTCTTAATTTTTGCTAAGATCGCATGTGCCAGAATTATGAAATTTGTTGATATGAGGGTAAACCAAGTGAAGGGTACAAGAGTACTATCTTAGCTATCTATCTTTGCAACTGATGTGTAAATCTAAAATTATGCCAAAACTGGAATTGAAAAAATAAAAAGAACAATGGAAACAAAACCAACAGCAAATAGACTGGTAGCTTGGTAGACAGAAAAGTTATAAGGTTCCACAAAGGCCATGGGTGGTAGATGGGTACAAGAGAAGATTTAAGAGATATCAATGACATAGCACTTGATGCCTAATTAAGTGTAGGGAGGGAAGATTGAAAATTATCTTTGGTCAAAGTTAATCATCCTCTGGGTGTCAGTCAGAGCAAGGTACAATATAGAAAGTGTGATGTTTCCATTTTATACATAGTTTATCCTTCTGTATGATATCCATTCAAAACTCTCACGTACGTAGATATCTTTAAATGTAATTTTGAAGCTTAGGAGATATAGGGTGGCAACCAATCTATGAACAGAAGTTTTAATCATTTATGCAAATGTAGTTTAATTTTATTAACATATCCTGGTTAATTAATGTTGTATATTATTATTTTTTAAATTTTTTATGTATATTATTTTTATTTATTTATTTATTTTTGACAGAGAGAGAGAGAGAGAGAGAGAGAGAGAGAGAGAGAGAGAGAGAGAGAGATACAGAGACAGAGAGAGAACTGAACTGGGGGAGCTCCCAGTTCAGCATATAGTTCCGCACAGGCTGGGGCCAGGACTCGATTCCTGGTCCCCAGGGCTGCAAATTGAGCGCTTAACCCACTGAGCCATCCCAGCCTCCCCAAATGTTGTATATTATTGATGGACATTCGCACCATTTCCAGTTTAAACACAAGTTCTGGTGTTAAAAAAAAAATTTATATATACACACTTTCTGGTGCACTCATGCCCTCACATTTTTACTTTTATATACATGCAGACATGCTGAGGTTTAATTGATACAAAAATCAACATTTCCAGGGCTCTTCATTCTTTTCTATAGATACAGATTTCTGGTATAATTGTCATTTGCTTTAATGACTTCCTATAATGTTTTTTAGACCACTGGTTTGCTATTTCAACTTTTGAAGTTTATGTCTTTACTTCATCTTTGTTTTTGAATATATTTTTTGCTGGGTATTTAACTGCATACTGAGAGAATTTCTTTTTTTCTTCCTTAATTTAAAGATGTTGCTCCCCTGTTCCTTGGCTTATATTATTTCTGACCAGAGCACTTCTGTAACCCTCATACTAGAATACCTTTTATAATAGTGTGTTTTTTTCTCTCTAGCTGCTTTTAAGGTTGGTTTTGAGTATTTTAATTATAATAAAACAGTATAATATTCTTTGAGTTTCTTGTCAATGATATTTGTTGGTCTTCTTGGATATACTTTTAATTAAAATTTGAAAATTCTCAGCCATTATTTTTTTTTGATTAATAATTTTAAGTTTCCTTCTTCTCCTTCAGTGACTTTCTTTCCATGATTAGTAGGCTGACTAATGTCTCACTGCTAATGATAATCTGTTCATCTTCTTTTCTCCAGGTGTTTTACTTTGAATAGTGCCTATTGTCTCAAGTTCACTGTCTTTTCTTCTACAGTAGTATATAATATTCGATTATTCTCAGCCAGTGATTTTTCATCCTAGGCATTGAATATTTATTCTCTAGAGAATAAGTATGTGTGTATCTGTGTGTCTGTGTATACATACATATATATATATATGTATATATGTATATATATATTACATATATGTATATATGTAATATATACATATATATATAATCTCTCTACTAATCATTCTATTCTATTCTTTCCTCTACTTCTGAAATATAGTTGTAATTACATAGTTGTTGTTGTTGTTATTATTATTATAGTTTTAATCCATATATTATTATAAGTTTCAAACTATTTAGAAACTAAATCTCTGAACATCTATTGGAAGATTAAGGAGAAGTTACGTATACAGAAAAGAAGGAAGATTTCTCCTATGGCCTACTTACATATTTTACAGTTTTTATCCAATTATTTTTCTCTTTAACTTTAAATGCCACCTTTACCTGTAAATTTATCTTCTTCCAAGCATTCCAGTCTGCTATGGTACAAATCAGCTGGTCTCTTGGCTTCATCATTTTTATTTATATTTTCAGCAGTCCCTAGATTTATGTCTACACCTATGTATTTTCTACCATCCAAACTCTTAGTGCTATTTTCTCCCCCATGCTGGTTTTTTATTGAGTTTATGCCCTTTTAAAATCTTTTATAATCATTAACACATGGTTTTCTTTTCTTCCTTTTATTTAATGGTGGCAAGAACACTTAACATGAGATCTACAAACTTAACAGTTTTTGTGTGGTCAGTATACTATTGTCACAGGCACTATGTTGTCTTGCAGCCATCCTCAAACTACGGCCCGCGGGCCACATGCGGCCCGCCAAAAACATTTATCCGGCCCAGCGGGTGTTTTTGCTGCCACTGCCAGTCCTGCTTAGCAGCCGACCCGTCCAGGGCCCGCAGTCAGGCCCTCCAACGGTCTGCGGGACAGTGAACTGGCTCCCTGTTTAAAAAGTTTGAGGACCTCTGTTAGAAGTCGTTCATCTTATATAACTAGAACATATCTGTTTAACAACTCCCCACTTCTCCCTCTTCTATAGTCCCTGAAAACCACCATTTTATGCTTTGCTTCTGTGAGACTGACTATTTTAGATGACCTTTCAATTAGTTTTATACTCTTATGTGCTTCTGTGTTGTTGTTTAGCATCCTTCTATTTCAACATGAAGAACTGCCTTCACCATGTCTTACAAGGCAAGTCTGGGGGTGACGAACTCCCTCAACTTTTGTGTGTCTGGAAAATTCTTTATTTCTCCTACATTTTTCAAGAGAAGACTTGCTGAACATTAAGTTTCACAATTCAGAGTTAGTGCCTTGTTTTGTTTCTTTCAGCAGTTTGAATATATCAACTCACTCCTTTCTGCCCTCAAAGTTTCTCCTGAGAAATCCTCTAATATGTGAGCTCTCTTATAAGTGACAAGTCATTTTTCTCTTACTGCTTTCAATAT
Source organism: Craseonycteris thonglongyai (assembly GCA_004027555.1). NCBI lineage: Eukaryota > Metazoa > Chordata > Mammalia > Chiroptera > Craseonycteridae > Craseonycteris > Craseonycteris thonglongyai. The sequence continues at coordinate 57,698 of PVKE010004136.1, forward strand.
TCTCTTTGTCTTTAATGTTTGATTATGTGATTATCACATGTCTCACTGCCATTTCTTCTGTGTTCTTCCTTACTGGAACTTTCTTGGCCTTCATGAATCTGGATGTCTATTTACCTTCCTGGATCTGGGAAGTATGAGGGCATTATTATTATAAATAAGCTGTCTTCCCTTTCTCTCTCTTCTACTTCTGGGAGTACCACAAAGTGCTTATTGATTCTCTTGATGGAGTCTATTAAGTCCCTTAGGCTATCTTCATTCTTTAGTTTTTGTGTTTTTTCTCTTCAACTAGATTACTTCAAATGACTTGTTTTCAAGATCACTAATTCTTGCTCCTGTTTGATCAAATCTGATGTCAAAGCTATCTATTAAAATTTCCAGTTTAGTTACTACATTTTTGAGATACAGAATTTCTGTTTGTTGCTTTTTCTATGGTTTCTATCTCTTTGTATTTTAATTTTGTTCATCATCACCCTTCTGATTTTATTTGTCTATTGTATTCTCTTGAAACTCATTGAGTTTCTTTAAGTTGATTATTTTGAATTCTTTGTCAAGCACCATGTAGATTTCTTTAGGACTGGTTATTAAATATATATTTTGTGTCCCTGCTTCCTCATATTTCCCAGATTATTCATGTTCCTTGCAGCTTTGCATTTGTGCCTATGTATTTGAAGAAATATCCACCTCTTCTCATTTGTAAGGACTGGCTTTAATGGAAAAATATCCTCACCAACTAACTGAGCTATCGATTCTGAAAAACATTCAATTAAAAAAAAAAAGATTTAATTTATTGATTGAGAGAAGATGAGAGACAGAAGCGGCGGGGGAGAGCCCAGCGCAGTCACCATAGTTGTACATCATTAATTGTGACATGGTTTCATTCCACACAGGTGGATGATGGGGCTGTGTTGGGGCAGGAACTGAACTGGGAGCTGAAAACATTCACCACCATCCTGGTGACTATCAGTTGTGCCACATTTCAGCATATGGATTTGCGTGGGCTGGGGCCAAAATTCAATCCCCTGTTACAAGGTAAGCACTCAATCTACTGAGCTATCCCGGCGTCCCTCAAACATTTTTCATGAATGTGCATTATCTACCCTTCTCCTTTCTTCCTGGGAGAGTACTCAGATTGTACACCTTCTCCTACGCTCGCAGAGCTAGGCTAGCCACAGTAAGCCACCCACCCATCTTTCCTATGGTAGTGCACTGAAAGGCTAGAATGTTGGAAGTATGTTCCACTTCTTCTGCTTCCTTCTAGGAAATAAATTTTACGATTGTGTGCTTTCTTATAATGTGATGCCAGACACAGTAAGCTTTCTGCCTTTTTTCTTAGGGCAGTGTACTAAATCTACTAAATCCAGGACCTTGACACGTGCTGCACACCTCTCTATCACTTTTGGGCAGATGTCTCAAAATTGTGTAAATTATTATTTTTTTATTTTTATTAATTTTGGGGGGTGATGTTGGTTAGTAAAATTATATAAATTTCAAATATACAATTCTATAATACATCATCTATAAACTGCACTATGTGTATACCACCCAAAGTCAAATTTCCTTTTATTGCCATATATTTGACTCCCTTTACCCTCTTCTACCATCACCTTTATTCCTCACAGAGCCACAGCTGCTGCAGTAACCTGCCCCTGTTCCCTAGACATTCAACTTTGCTGGTTTCTTTACCACTTCAGGTGAGGTAGGATAGAAAAAAATCTTTGAGAAGCATCCAGAAAGGTCAGAGAACTTGCATGCACATTTTATTCTCCCTTTCCCCCTAAGGCAGAAGTTATTGACCAAGCCAATCTCTTTAGGCTCTGAGTTGTGCCAGCTTGCGGGAAGAGTTGACATGGATAAAGTAAAATTGCTCTTCTTACCCATCTCAATGTGCCTCCTCATAGCTTTATGTGTATCTGGGGTACTGTCACTTAATTGGATTCTGTACTTTTTTTTTGTAGTTTTTAACAGAAAATCAATTACACAATTTTTATTAATAAGCATTTTACAAGTTTTAAATATATGATGAAATATTACTTTTAATGAAATACCATGATTTCCTTACTAAACATCAACATAAAATATTCATGCATGGCATTGATAAGTATTGGTAAATTCTTATCTACTAACATTTAATGAGCATGATTTCTTTTTACTTTAGAACATATAAGAAAAAAAACAAAAAGTTTTTTTCTTTTTCCCAAATTCAATGCTACTTATTATAAAGGAAATTTTAATTTACTTATTGGTATGTTTAATTATTTATAATTTCAGTTTTTTTCCTAGTCCTGAGCTATGATAAAATTAGCTCAATATTCCACAAATTATTATGAAAGGGCAAAATAATAATGAAAATAAACAAAACATAATTAAGATATTATTAAATTAAGAGGAATAACAAACTTTGATATAAAACTTTTTATCTTGAGTGGTCAGATAAGTGAATCTGTGAATGTAATTGTTACTTAACCAAAAACAAAATAAAGCAAAAGAAGTGAGAATTGGAAGAGTGATGATGAATATTTGAAATATGAAATTTATTAGACCTATATTATTGCCCAATAGGTTGTCTTTTATAAATCTTCAAATAACATCATGAAGCTTTGATAATGAGAATGTTTTGTGTATTTTTAAAAAATAAAGCAAAGAATACTCTAGGAAACTGTGTTTTCTAGAACAAAAACAGTAATGTTTACCCATACACTATTGATTAATTTTGTTGCTAAAGGCAAGAGTGCTCCTCAAAACAGAAACATCATTCAAAGTTGTCTTCCTTGTAGCAAAAACATGCCCAAGTCAAATTTCTTTTAGGAGTTAGCAAAATCAGATATAATATTAATGAGAATATTATTCTCACAGAGAAAGCAGGAAAAAGCTTTTGGCAAAATTCTTCCATCAAATGACAGTTAAGCTTCATATAATATTAATGTATCTAATATGGAAAAGTGATTATTATTATATTTGCATGCTAGAAGATTGTTTAGTTTGCATTTGGACAGAAACACTGATTTAGAGAGTATAAATTAGCATTTGCCATATAGTAGTTTATATAAGAAAGAAAAAAACATACTAGATTTTTTTCTTTTTCCCAAATTCAATGCTAGTTATAAAGAAAATTTTTATTTACTTATTGGTTATTTTTGTATATCATGATTTAGACTGTAGAACACTTAGTCTTTATCAAGGACAACCTCTATGCAGAGCAAGAAGTGGGTTTTCCTAAAATGCTAATATATATATACGCATATATTTTTTTCTTTAGTCACAAAAATGTGTGCTGTCAACAATGTCCTACTGTTGATTTTTTTGATTTAAAATAATAAAGATGAATAATGTGGGTACCATCGTTGAGCTTTAGTGTGGTTTACAAAAAAATAAGAGTTTGAGGGAAGCCAGGATGGCTTAGTGGGTTAAGCAATCACTTTGAAGCCCCTGGGACCGAGGATCAAATCCCAGCCTTGGCCTGTGCAGACCCATGTGCTGAACTGTGGTGTACTTGCCATGCATGAGGCCCCCAGTTTGGTTCTTACCCCCAGGTTTGGCCCCTGGCTCAAGGGGATATGCCTCCCATGTGGGAGTCCCCAAGTCCAGTTCATGCCCTGCGTGGCACCCTGCCCACCTGTGTGGAATGAAACCATGTGGAAAACTGATGATGTACAATTATGGGAACTGCTGTGGGCCCTCCCCTTCTCTCTGTCTCTCTCAGTCTCTGTCTTTCTCTGTCTCTGTCAAAAACAATAAAATAAATCTTAAAAAAAAATAACACTCAAAAAAACAATGAAAAAGGAGTTAAATAAGAAGTCCTCCTTTGATATAATGGATTATGTTAATTGTTAAGTAGAACAGTGCCCTTATGAGTAACTAAAATGAGAAATTAAAAGTATACATTTATGACACTAATAATACCAGGACAGACTTTTTAATAAAAAGCAACTTGTAAGCTTTGTTTATGTAACATTATTAGAATCTTGAGTGAACTGAACTTCTCACTTTATAGTCCAATTATGATTATTTAATTTAAGATAATCTATGATGATTATAGCAAATAGCTTCATTGATTACAGTTTGAATGTTAACTAACACTAGAGGTTTATTTGTTTTTATTTTTCAGATAAAGCAAAGAATGGGATGTTATTGGGCATATTTTAAACTATGTTGAAATATTACAGAAAATGTGAAGACAAGTTTTCCAGGGTTGAATGCATCCAGAGAATACCTGAAGAGTACACAAATTTCAGTCTCTAACAATGAAACTTAATCTTGCAGTAATGGGTTATAATATGTTTATTGGCATAGACTCTGTTGGAATACAGAAAATATTCTTTGATGGGAACCCTTACCGTGTTTGAGATCCAAAACTAAAATAGACATCAGCATCAGGTACTTGTAGTCTTGCCTGATAACCTCTAATTGTGTTGACATTTTATATTTCTGTTTAAAAAATTTAGCCCAAAACACCAGACTATTTAATAAAAAATCTATTCTCATTATTTATTTAACAAACATTTATTGAGAATTAGGTTATAATATTCTAAATGTTAGCAATGTAACAGTGAAGAAAGAGGAACGGTAGGAAAAAAAAAAGACAAACATAAGGAGGGAGGGAAGAATAAGAAGGATAAGGAGGGAGGGAGATCAAGGGAGGGAGAGAGGTAGGGACAGAGTGAGGGAGGAAGGAAGGAAAGAAGGGAGAAAGAAAAAGAAAATCAAAGAAAATTTTAATCACACAGTTTGCATTCTAATGAGTAAGAAAATAAATATAAGTATATAAGACATGTAGTATGTTAGAAGGTGACAAATGTTATGGAGGATGATGAAGAAATATGGGAGTAGTGATATTACATAAAGTGGCAAGGCTTGCTTATTGGGGAGGAGAATTTGAATAAATATGTGAAGCAAATGTGGGAGAAAGACTTAACGATATCACAGGATAAGTCAAAGCTATAGTCAAGATATATGTCTGGTGATTGATTACATACTTGGTAGTGCCCACTTTCACAGCAATAAGTCTGCATTAAATGACATTCTTCCTTAACTACTGTAGAGATTAAGAGTAAAGACTTTTATCAGTAGTGTATCTGGGTTTAAATCCTGTGTTTAAGTTAACAATGTGTAATATGGAGTATATGATTCTATTATCTGAATTTGAATTTTATCACACATAATTGTGGATAAAAATAACATTTAACTCACAGGTTACTTACTGTGTCACACAAATAATGAAGACATGAAAAGCAAAGTATCTCACATGTCATAAGTATGCCATAAAATTTAACTATTATATAATTATTATATTTATTTAATAATATTGCTACCTTCCATTTAGTTATGGTTTACTGTACCTGCCAATTTCCTTCTGTCTGTCAAATAGGGAATTACCATGATGATTAGAATAGATGCTGTCTGTATTCTTTTAACCACGATTACAATGCTACTCTAATAACGCACCTAACTTAGTGGCGTAATCCACTACTTGGATGACCTTAGAGCTTCAGTTCCCAAGTAGTGGTGTGGGTGACTTCGGGAGTACATGCTAGGCCATTCAGAAATATGTGAAAAATAATCAGTAATCATATTTAACTATGTTATGATTATTATAAAATAAAATCTGTGGTTTGGAATTTTAATATAGAATTTCTTCTTTCCTAACTTATTACCTAATTTCCACTATTTCATATTAAGATAAGCACTGAACAAAAGTGTCAGTATTTAAAAACAGCTATTTATAAAAACAAGGGGTGGGAAGCCGGGATGGTTCAGTGGGTTAAGTGCTCACTTTGCAGAGACAGGGACCGAGGATCGAGTCCCGCCCCGGACCCTGCTAACCCATGTGCTGAGCTGGGGAGTTCCCCCAGTTCAGTTCTCTGTCTCTGTATCTATCTATCTCTCTCTCAACAAAAAATAAATAAATAAAACCAAAAGAAATCATTAAAAAAACAAGGGGTACAATTTATAGAAATGGGCTTAAAAGGGGTACACCAGTGGAAATAGGTTGGGAACCACTGCCTTAGAGTTGAGTGTTCGTATAAATCTAAATAGAAGAGTACTATCATTATTAATAACATTTACTAAAATTAAAATTTTTCATCAGTCCTTCAGAATTCTATCTGTCACCACATATGTGCTCACAGGCTTCGGAGCCATTCTGGAAATAGACACTGAAAAATAATGACAATTGAGTCTTAGAGTAGCTGTTAACATAATTTTTCCTAATTTCTCTGTGTTTATAAAAACATTCAAGCATGACAGCAAGAATTATCATTAAAATCATCCTGAATTTTGTGTGAAGTGAGATTCTGAATCCATGTAGTGCCCATTTCCCAAGTCTGGAAAATGTACACCGTATTTTCTGGCGTATAAGACGACCGGGCGTATAAGTCGACCCCTTAATTTTACAGTTAAAACATAGGTTTAGGCCTATATTCGCTGTATGAGACTACCCCCCACTTCCGAGGCAACACCAGTTCTTTTTTTAATTAAATTTTTAATGAATGACATTTTTCGAACATACCGTAATATACTGTACATTGAAAAAACATGTATAATTTGCATGCATAAAAAGCCTGCTTGGATTGGCTGAGTTAGAGAGGCGGTCCGAGCAGCCTTGCAGTGATGGGTGCGGGATCGATTTGGAAAATTCGTTTAGCGGCATATCGAGACGTTTTTCGGGATATACTCGGCGTATAAGATGACCCCCGATTTTTGGTTGACTTTTTTTCGTTTCAAAAGTCGTCTTATACGCCGGAAAATACGTTATTTGTAATAGTAGCACTTAGCAACTTTCAGATTGTCTACATTGATTCCCCAATCTGTGGAATGAGGGCTTTTATTGCAGAAATGTGAAAACCCACTAAAACTACCACTGCTTAGGAAAATAGTTAATGAGATGAAATTGTCCTATTCCTGGAGGGTTTGTAAGACATTGGTGATACCACCACAGACTCGAGGGGAGCAAGGGTGGTAATTCCTATCATGTCTTCAATCAACTTGCCTATTGGGCCTGTCAGAAAACCAAATGAATCTTGGTTCTTGGAGCATAAGTGTGGATTATCATAGACTTAACCATGTGGTGAATTCAATTGCATCTTTTGTGCAGATGTAGTTTCACTGTTTGAGCAAAGTAACAAATCTCCTTGTATGAAACTATTGATCTGATTTTTTCTAGATACTTGTTAGTTAACTATATGAGAAGTGGTTTGATTTCAGCTGGCAAGGGCTGCAGCACATTCAATGTTTTTCTACAGATATTAACTGTCCAGACCTGTGTCCTAACTTGGACCAAAAGTGGCCTGGTGGCCTTTCCTTTACACAATACACAACTGCTTTATTAAATTGATAATAGTGCTCTATGACTAATGTCAATAAATAACTACAACCCAACCCATGCAGGGATATTAATGGTACAGAACCTTTAGGTAATACGGTATGGACCAAACCACCAAGCGAAGAACTACACAGTGAAAGTGCTTGCTGAGAGCAAAGTGAATATAAAATGGGTAGCTAGAAAAGGTAATTATAAATACTGGCAATGACCTTGTGACCTATTGCAGAATGGACTATTATTCCTATGAGTAAATTCTTCCTTATTTGCTATGAGTATGTATTTACATATTTTGAATATATTTATAAATATATCTTTGCTTTCTTTCCTCTCTTATCCCCTTATGTAAAATAAGTCCTATTAATAATAGTTGACTATTTTTCATTTACAATATTTGAAGGATTGCCAACCGTGTTGCCTACAACCATAAGCATGGACCAGTTTTTCCCTTGGAGCTCCTGGAAGGAATCAACCTTGCTGACAACCTTACTTTCAGACTTCTAGTCCAGGAACCACAAAGTGTAAAATTTGTTGTTTGTGAGCCACCCAATTTGTGGTCATATTTTTAAATGGAAGCCCTAGGAAACTAATGCAAATGCAAATAGATAGTTTGCCTGAGGGTATTGCCCTTTAAAACCAATTCAAATGTGAACTCGCAAAAGATCAGTTGCCAGAATTTCATATTACTGAACCCAGTCAAGTCCTTAGCTTTGGTTCATTACAAGATACTTTAGTTAATGTACACAACACCATATTATTAATATCAGGTCCTTGTGCCTCTCATTACTTATGTATCCAGTTATTTCTGTAATGTTCTTGGTTCCCTTATTATTTTGAAAATTCCTCACTTTGAAAATGGAATTTTCGATATGCTGTTCTGAGAAGTACATTAAAAAGCAAGTAACGATTTTAAAAATAAAACAAAATGAAAAGACAAACGAGATACAGAATGTGAACTTTACTGTAGCAGTGGTTTCAAACCATAGTATGCATTAAAATCCCAGGAGGATTTGTTGAAACCAGATTGCTTCTCCCCAATCTCATAGTGTCTCATTTAGTAAGACTGGTTAGGACTCAATAATTTGGATTTCTATTAAATTCTCATGTGATGCTAATTCTGTTAAAGGTCTATAGTTTTAAAACCACTAACCTAAAAATTCCCAATGTTTCTAACACAGTATGCACAGTATAATATCTTAGAACAGACATTTAAACTAGTTCTCATTTTTATATGTCTTATTTTTAATATTTGAATATTTCTGGCTTCAGTACAATAACAAATGGTTCAAGTTTTCCACTGTTCTGGACTTGTCTCTTTTCCTAGTATAGGTAAAATTTTTGGTTGTTATTTTGTTGTAAGAGAATGATTATTGTCTCTAACTTCAATATCACTATCTCTACACCACT
>PVKE010004137.1:0-49491 GCA_004027555.1 Craseonycteris thonglongyai
TAATTTATAATTAGCCTCCAAATAAATTAAAAACTAGAACAGTTATCAGATCATGTGCTTCCACTGCTCACAGACAGAACATGTTCGTCCCTAGTCGGCTTTTAAATCCATGTAAATGGTAGCAAAGAAAGAAAAACTAAATGAGCAGATTATATTATACTACATGAGCCAAACATCCTTCTTCCAGCAATCAGAAGGGTCTGATATGGTTTTTGCTCCCTTCTGTCATTTTCTAGGCTGGACTCAGACTCTATCCTGAGAAAACTGGAAATATGTATTATAAATCTTCTGATGCAGTTTACCCTAATAACAATTATGCATTAAACATGATCACAGTTTTCCTCAGGATGACACTTCTTTGTAGATGACCACTGTTTTGTATCTAGGCTGAAATATTACAGAGTCCAATGAGAATTTCTACCATGTCATCTTTCCTATAACAAGTTTGGCCCATAAGTAAAATAATAAAGGCAGACAAGAACAGATGCCAAATTCCCTCATTATGTGTATTATAAACACAAGTGTCTTCAGAATCTACAAACAAAATTTTGAACACATTCAGGGAACGCAGTTAAATAATCATTCAGCACACTGTTAGCAATATTCTATTACTTCCTGACCTTCAGTCATATCTTTCTGTGACCTTTTCCTCCTTTTCCATTAAATGTTTAAACCTCTCTTTGCTTGTGAGGCTTTCCAGACTCTGCTTTTCAACCTTGTTCTAATCCCTCCTAATACCTCCTGCACTGCATCACCTTTCCATTCTCTCTGTCAACAAGACTAATACTTGACCCTATTTCACTTTAAAAATGTGTTCATTTAAGTCAGACATTTTATACTTACAACAGTCTAATTACTAAATAACTGCCATCTACTCTTTAAAAAAAAAACAAGATTAAAACAATGAGAGAAAAACGATCAGTTCCCATGACCAAGCATCAGTATAATGTAATGTTCAACATCATATTGCTTATGGTGTTTTTAACAGCTTTCTCCATAATAACACAAATGATTGACATTCTAATCAATGAACCCAATCTCCTAAGTGAACCTAGGTATGGGAAGAACCACCAGGATGCCAGATATAACTCCACATCACCTTTTTTTCCACTCAAAAATGTATGCAGAATGTAAATGAATAAGACTGACATTATCATACTAGTGATCAGGACTGATTAATTTCTTAAAATAAAAAGGGGAATAACTTGCAAATGTTGACATTTTATTAGTAGTAAGAAACTATTTATCACAAAACTCCAAAATGATCAGTTATCAATGTGTTGTGTGTCTGTAGTTCAGACCTCGTACTGTAGACTGTCATTTGCTCATATACTTCCTCTAAAACTTGTCATTCACTGAACAATGTTAGGCATACCACAAAAAGTCCTTTATTGATTTTGTAGCTAGGTTTAAAAACAAGTGAGATCAGTAAAACTCAATGAGATATAAGAGTTTTGAATTAAAAAAATAAAAACTAAGAACTTCAGACACAGGCTGAGTTAAGGTTAGTCATAGTGGAGAACAGGGAGTAAAGAACATATCCCAAACACTCCTCAGAAACACTGGCACCAAATACAATCTCAAAATGGCAATTAAAATCAGCAACACTCCCTGAGAGTAAGGGGGGAGGGGTGCAGGAGGGGAAGGGGCATCCAACAGATGGTGATGGAAAGAGAACTGACTTTGGGTGGTTAGCACACAATTCAATACATAGACGATGTAATGTAGAACTGTACACCTAGAACCTACGTAATTTTTACCAACCAGTCACCCCATTAAATATAACAATTAATACAAAAAATAAAAAAATAAACTAAACTTCATCCCCCCCCAAATAAATAAATAAATAAATAAAATAAAATCTGCAAAGCTCTGGACTAGCTCTTGTGATCTTCTATACCTGTGCTGTTCAATGTGGTAGCCAGTAGCCACCTGTGACTATTTCAAGTACAATAAAAACAAATTAAAGTGTACTAAAATAAAAAATTCTGTTCTGCATTGTGGTTACTGGGCATTTCCAATGTGGTTAGTGCAAATGGATAACTAAAATTTTAATTTAATTCAATTTCAGTTAAACTTAATAGCATTGATTTAGCTAGTGACAACCACAGATAACAGAACATCTCCACCACTGCATAAAGTTCTATTGGACAGTGTTGCTCTAGAACCACAGGATTCCTTTTGCTGGGATGCCAAAAGGAGGAAGGGAAGAATGTAAGAAATCAAGGTGGTATTAGGGCAGAAAAATAATATTTCCTCACCACCTACTATTTGTAAAGCACTTTTTGTGCTTTCCGTATGTCACTACATGTAATCCTCAAGCCCCCAAAATGCTATTGACTTAGCAGACTCACAAAAGATTTGAATCCACATGTACCTGACATGTCATCCTCATTTTTCTACTCCTTGACATCCATATAATCATGCATGGTAATCACGCGGTCAATATAGATTTATTAGGAAAAAATAAGAGATTAAAGAATGAAGTGTCATGTCATTAAGGAATGTAAAAAGAAAGGAAGTGCTACTTTCTATATATCCAGCATCAAACATATGTAATGCGTTATTTTAAGAGATGGCATAGATTTAAAAAGAAATAAGAATTGTGAAAAATGAATTATGGATAGTTTCTTTATTAAGAAAACCTAGAAAGAGTAAATTGCCAAAACTAAAATTGTGTAACAATGATCATCATAGAAACAGCTCTCATTTATTGAATCCTTACTGTGCTCAGTATTTCATGCTCATAATCACCCACCCTCTGAAGTGCAGGTAAGGATGTCACTGTCAGAGATAAAATAGCAGTCTGGGAAGCAGAGAGGTCTGACTGATTAACCTCTTTCTTATCTTCTTAAGTGAAATTTCCCAAAGCCTTCTCACAGGTACACACAACAAAGTGATGAAAGAACAGATAATGTCTAATATCAGTCAGCAGAGAAATGCACTGCCATTGTTGAAAGTCCTCATTTAAATTTTAATTTGCCTGTTTCTTAATTGTTGTTGTGTATTTCCTAATTTTTCCCCTAAGCTTTCTTTGTATCTGGTGTTCACAATCATTTGCAAGGCTGACATTAAAACTTGCTAGGTTGGTATATTTGGGGGGAATAACTTAATTTTCATGAAACTTTTATGGCCTTGTCTGGTTATTGTTGATAGAATCTGTTAGAAAGACTCTCAGTCCATCTTGGCCTTTTTAATATTATCTCCTTTCTCGCTGTTATCATCGGTCATAGGGGCAGAACTGTTATAAATGTGAATTCATTTAAGGACATAAATAAAGACTTTATTGCCTGCAATTTCTGTCTCACAATGACTGGAAATAATTTCAAAAAAGTTAATTATTAAATAATCAATAACAATCATCCCTTCATTAAAGATAAAGTATGTGTTAATTAACCTAACCCAATTCTTGGCACATAAAATTTGATCAACAATTGTTTCCTTTTTTCCCCTTTTCTAATCTTACATCTTTGACTCTCAGATTATAACATAAATTGTAATTACAAGTAAATTTGGATAAACATTTTCCTCTTTGTTCAAGGTCACTATGGAAAAACAAAATTCCTATTTCAAATAATCTATAAATAGGGTTTAGGAGAATACCTGCCAATTCTGACTTTTAAATCTCTTATAACTGCTCTTTATGCTAATGGATACTTAAGCTACACGGATTTCAAAAGATTGTCAAATTAGGATCACATATCTAAAGAATATATGTGTCTCTTAAGAAAATATGCTGTTGGAAGCATACAACTTTGTCTTATTGATGGCCTAAAACTAGGTAAGAAATATATATTCACATTCTGTGTGTAAGACAATTTTAAAAATTGCCCCCATTGGCTAACATATGATTTCTGTTTTCCTACTTCTCTCTATTAAAAAAAAATAGTGTTATGTTATTTTTAAATGGTATTTTATATTATTGGTGAAAGGTTCAACTGGACCATGATTTTTCTCTGCCAAATTTACATTGCCAAATGGCTGGATTTTTATAGGGCTGCCTTCTAAAATAATAGAACAATCCTGGTTTGGGCACATAACTTGGTCAAAGAAATAAAAGGTCATGACTGTCCATTCTAGAAGAATATCATGGTTTGTATTTTTAAAGAAAGGGAGGTCAAATAATAATCTCCATTTACTTAACAACTTTCAGAAACTCCACCTTCTTTTCTGTGTTCTGCTGGCTTCAAATCAAAACAGAAATATGCAAAAAGAAGAAATTTTGGCTTGGACAAATTATTATTTGAAAGCTATTCAGGGTCCCACTAAAGTCAGAATACTAAAACCTAGTGAAATCTCCTTTTATTTTAAGAAAATGCTATAGAACTTAAGCTAACTACATTAAAATATATATTGAAATTTGAAGCATAAAGAGTAAGTTATGGGGGAAAACTCTAGAATGCTTTCAGAAACAGGACACTTATCACAACCAGAGGCTTGTTATATAATTTTCTTTACCCCATCGCCTTTTTTAAAGCTTGGGATGGTAGTACGTCTTCTTTCATTCAAGACAAAAACCTAATATTCACACTGGAACAAGATCCGCCAGCCACTCTCCACTCTAAGGGCCTGATGAGCCACTGGCAATTGCTCACTTGGCCCGATGAATCACGCATGAGTAACAATTTCAATCTTTTCCTTTTAGAACAAAAAGACTAAGTCAGTATTGGCAACCTTTTAGAAACTAGGTGTCAGGAAGATTAGCCTTGTTCTTGTTTGGCACGTGAGCACTAGTGAGGACCAACACAACAGACTGGAGAGGTGATAGGAACCAAGAAAGAATTAGTGCTTAAGATTTCCTCCTCACATCCCACATTTTTATACATTCTTAAATGAAATAGTCAGAAAATTTGCAATATTCCTGAGATTTTTGGACTGATATAACAGAATGTGTTATTGTATAATGATGGCAAAATATACAAAGTTTTCAAATTTGCCATTTTCAATGAATGTGTCTTTGGAAAGTTATTTATCTCATAGAACCACAGATAGAAAATGTATTGTTATGTGGCTAATACTTATTTAGAAAGCCAAAACCAGTGAACACTCTTGCAACATTTGCAAAAGTGTATTTCATGGAACAATGACACTGTGAGATATTTCTTGAAAGTTAGAATTCCATGATCAAAATATGTGGAAGCATTTTGTACTACATTCTTTTATTAGTAATTCACAGTGTACATTCACATTATTACAGATTTGAGTAAACTAAAGCTAAACCAGCTTAAAATGGTTTAACATGTTATTTCTCAATATTTGTTATCATGGACATATTTTCCTCATTCATTTATTAATATTTTACTGAATTAGTAGTCTATTTAAAGGATAATAGATCAGAAGTATCCAAGTTTTTGGCTTCCCTGGGCCACACTGGAAGAAGAGGAGTTGTCTTGGGCCACAAATAAAATATAATAGACTAATACTAATGATAGCTGATGAGCTAAAAAAAAAAAAAATCACACACACACAAAAATCTCAAAACGTTTTTTTTTTTTTTAATTAATTTATTTTTATTTTTGACAGAGAGAGAGAGAGAGAGAGAGAGAGAGAGAGAGAGAGAGATACAGAGACAGAGAGAGAACTGAACTGGGGGAGCTCCCAGTTCAGCATATGGTTCCGCACGGGCCGGGGCCAGGATTTGATCCCCGGTCCCCGGCGCTGGAAAGTGAGCACTTAACCCACTGAGCCATCCCGGCTTCCCCTCTCATAACGTTTTAAAGAAAATTTCCAAATTTGCGTTGGGCCATATATAAAGCTATCTATCCTGTGCCACATGCAGTGTGCAGGCAGTGGGTTGGACAAGCTTGCACCAGATAATCCACCCTGTTGGTAATAATGAAATGGACTTGGACCCAGATACCACAGAAGAGAGTATCTCAGAAAGAGGATTAAAAAAACCTAACTAGAAATCCATGTGCTAGGTCTGTGGCCCTATAAACTTCCTAAAATTGGACCAATTAGACTCCTTATTAGTGGATACCTTTGCCTTATTGTGACTCAAATTTGGACAAGAGGTAGAGTGAGATAAACCACTGAGGGAGAGGGGAATGCTATTGAGTTATTCCTATAGATCAACCCAATCTAATTAATAAATGAAAATAAAAAGCCCAGAGATGTTATATGGCATGCCCAAGGTCACTCTGGTGGTCAGGAGCAGCTCTGGAATGAGAACCCAGTCTTCTGAAGCTGATGCCAAAGTACTTCCTAGCAGCCAACACCAACCTCTACCTAGTGATGAGCAGAGAGAGTATTGATTGACTGAACATTAATATTACTTTAGGGTCCTCTTGAGGTCATGATGAGAAATGGACAATTGAAAACAATTAAAATTTGTTTAATGTTGCTTCTGTGCTTTATGATTTATATTGTTCCTAAGATCTTTGAACTGAAGAAATGGAAAGCAAGAGGATGTATAACAGTATAGTATAGTATAGTATAGTATAGTATAGTATAGTTGTGAATGTCGTGGTTGTTAAAACCCATATACTGAGCACAGAAAACACCAAATATTCTACAGTCTTCTACAGAACCATGTTAAAAATCATCTAATTTTTACATGATGAAGTCGGAGGGTCTCATATATAATAAGATTATAAGCATATAACTTCTTATAATAATAATAACAACAACAACAATAATAACAGAAGGAGGAGGAAGAAGAAAAACTAGCATCAGTAGTAGTAACACTTACTGGGTGTTTTCTGTAACTCTGGCAATGTTCCAAGTGATTTAAATATGTTAACTCATTTAGTCCCTACAATAATGTCCTGAAGTAGAAAATATTATTTTTCTCATTTTATAAAATGAAACTAAAGGCCAGACAGAATTTAAAACTTACCCAAAATCTCACCACTCAAAGTATCAGAAACAGAATGTAAAACTAGTCTGTTTAACTCAACAGGTGATAAATAGCCTTTAGCCATTATGTATATTGCCAGCATGTATTACTATTGCTACTTTGGTTATTTGCCATATCCAGTCCCACAATCACGCCCTCTAGTTCATTGTTGAGTCCTCCATTGTTGATTTCCAAACTTGATGAAGTATCCAGATCACTAGGAGAACATCTTTAAAATAATAATCCTACTGCTCTTCCCAAAATACTTTGATCCATACTAGATTAAGTAGTTTAAAAAAGCACAAATTGTTAATCTGGTGGTACAGGCCCAAGGACCTCTGTCTGGAGCCATTGTTTTAAAACACTTTTCTCTTGAACGATAGTCTTATTAATCAAAGACACTGTCTAGGTTCACAGAGGTCATGAGAAGAGGAAGGATACATAGGATAGCCAGATAGACTGGCTAATCAGCACCTGACCCCACAAAGTCTTTACATCCCCTTTTCATACTATGAAATCCCTGAGGACAGGACAAAAACATTACTCATATTTGGGCCTTCCACAATGGCTAGATTAGTGCCTGTAGGTGTTCACTTAACTTTGTATATTTTGCCATCATTATACAATAACACATTCTGTTATATCAGTCCAAAAATCTCAGGAATATTGCAAATTTTCTGACTATTTCATTTAAGAATGTATCCTAAACACTACTTGATGTTTCTACATAATTATCAATTTAGTGGCCCTATAGTATTACAGTGTGTTGATAGACCATAATCTATAAAATAATTATTTTATAGATTTTTGTGTCCAACTTCTAGCTATTCATATTGATTGCAATAATTTTTTTTATTTTAGCTTTTGTTTCTGTTCAAATGTTTCCATAAGATAAAAAAAACTCTGAGGTAAAGGTTATGAATATATTTGTGACATATACTATGAATGTTAATGTTATTTTCTAAAGGAATTATTAACTGATAATGTCAAAGCAAGGAATGTACACATCAATTTCACCAAAACTTCATTTTGGATGGTGATCATTTTTATGATGTAATATGTATGCATTTCAGAATTGGCAGGGTTAACAATGATGTATCTGACAAAGAGTCTTCAATGAACATGTTTTAACTCTGTTCATAAAACTCTGGACTTAACTAGAAGGTTCATTTATTCGTTTGCTCACTGTAACTTATTCATTCATTAAAATATCTTTAATTAGGCACAACTATATAATGGCAATATGTTAGGACCTAGTTACACAAGGGTATACCTTCACTAAATTGTTTATTTTCTCAAAGAGAGACATCTATGTGAGCCTATATGTGGTCATTGCCTTAATCACAGCATTTTCCAGGATGCATAGGACGTAGAGGAAAAGACGAAGAATAGCTCAATATTTTTCCTTAATAGTATACTTTCAACAAAATATACTAAGTATCTATAGTTATCAGAACTATATTTTTAATACATGCCACAGATGAGCAAACTACTTCTAAAAGCGTGACCCAGATTATTTTCGGAGGTAGAAAGTTTTGCAAAGGAATTGGTAAGAAATATAATTGGGTAAATGTTCATTTTGATGTTCTCCTACTTCCTCTTATTTCTCTTCTTTCATGTGCCTGCCACAGTGTCAAAAACATAGTAGAGCTTAAGAAATTGTGATTTTTTAATGACCTCTTGCTCTCCATGCCCAAGCCTGTTTACTACCTTCTTTGGGTCCAAATCCCTTCTCCTGAAAAAAAATACCACCTAGACCCACACTCTAACAAATTTAACTATTCGCCAATATTAACCCTCCCTCAAAACAACAAGCAGCATCATTAACTGAGTGCTTAAAATGTACCAGACATTGTAGTATATGTTTACATACATTATTGCTTTTATCTTACATAATCTGCTTTATACTCCATTTTTTAGACCAGTTATATAATATAACAAAGATCACAGAACTAATAGGTGAGAGAGTTGGGATTTCCATCAAGAGGATCTCTAAACTCCCCTTTAATTCCGTATTGTGTTATTGTATTGTTCCAACTTTGGAGAAAGGCCCAATACCTATGCCCAGTATCCCGGCAGTATTACCTCTCCACTTGAATTCTACTGGGTAATATTCAGAGGAACCAAAAAGAAAAACAACTACAACCACAAAAAAAAAAAAAAAAAAAAAAAAAAAAAAAAAAAAAAAAAAAAAAAAAAAAAAAAAAAAAAAAAAAAAAAAAAAAAAAAAAAAAAAAAAAAAAAAAAAAAAAAAAAAAGAGAGTGAGAGAGAACAGAAATAACAACAACAAACAAAACAGATAAGTGTGTTAGGCAGACTTCACAAGTGGTCAAATATGCCAATAAAATCCACATCTTTACTGACTAGAACGCTTAGAGTGGTCATTATTAAATAATCACCAATCCCACAGTGATTAACAAATTACATGTTATTGTGAAGATATGACCTCGATCTTACTATAGAAAAATAACAGCTGGCCCCCTACTTAACTTTGCTCTTTAATGATCCCTCACACATAAGTACTGTCTTCTGAAAGAGTATATCACTATACCTCACAGCACTAAGTCTCTGTGCATGCTGCATTTGGAAGATGTAGTGCCGCAGTGGGTTAAATTCTGCACTAAATTAGGCCTCATTGCTCATGAATATCTTAAGATGATCATTCCTGAACTACAGCCAAAATTAAATAGTGCTGACAACTGAATTAGAAGTTCCTCACAACTTGAAAGACCATCTATTGGAGTAGAACCTGAATTTTCATAAAAATTTGACCCTTATTTTTTCTAAGGTCTCACCAAGTTCCACTGGTCCTTTGGAGAGTACCATGCTACTATATTTTAAGTTGAATGGGCAGTAATTGCTACTAATGCCTATGGATAATACTATAATAGTCTTTTCTGAAAAATACTTTTCTTTTTTTTTTTTTAGTATTCAAGCATCTAATTACATAAATCATTCTCATTCTTTGTTTTCATTGGCATGAGATAGCCAATCTTTTATGGGGGGAAAGTGTTTCTGAGATATATTTTATATACCATGGTGGATAGAATCCATCTCTTAGAAATTCTTTGGTTACAGTATTTCCCACAGTTTGGTCAAATTTCTTTCTCTTATAAGTGTAATGCTATTGAAAGTTCGTCTAATCTCCAAACCACATACTCCAAGAATTGATATATTTCCAAAGTTGAGCCTAAATAATTTTTGTATCATTAAAACAGTCCTTCTGGTGTAAATCTTAATAGATAATCCAAAATGAGAGGTAAAAATCAGGGTCACAGGAAAGATTACTAATGTGTCTTTTCTATCTACTATGTTTTAACTTTTTTCTTTGGCTTGAAAGCATTATCACTGTATTTCATACATAAATTAATGACTATGAATTTCACAAATATGCTTGGCTACAACAGACCATTGCAGACATAAGAAAGAGATTTCTGTAATACATGTCATGCATCCTTAATGGTTTTTATTTTGAAATTCCCTTTGTAGAGTAGAGTACATTTTAGAGTTTCATTTTATTTCATGAAATACGTGTGTGACTATTGTTCTCTACAAACAAAGCAGGCTAATATACAAATTATTTAGAAGTAAAATAAAAGGACAGAACATTCTAAAATGCAAATCACACAAGCTTTCTTTGAGACACATGAATTAGAAAGGCAAAAGATCGTTTCTCTCAGTTCTATAAAGCCGGAGACTACCCTGAGTACAGCTCTTATATTGACTCCTGTACCCTCCCTCCCTTTCTTTCTTCCTTTCAACATACTCAGAGAAACCACACAGTTCTAGTGAAAGAAGAAATTGTTAAGCAATTATGTTGTAATTTTTTTTTAATAAAAAATTATTTTGTTAGGCATAGAAATCAGAAAATGTAGGCTAACATTTCAAGTTAAGTTTAGGAAATACCTTTTCATACTTGTAAATAAAAAATGTGTTTATATGATGTTTATAGGGCAGTAAAAAAAACTGCCTTGCACTTTTAACTCAGCCTCATAATGTCAGCACAAGTGAAATGGCAAAATTGTATGTGCAATTTTATTCTAATACCAGGTTGAAAGTTTTAATGACTTTACTTCAGAAATTTTAGTTGGTTAGAATAATGAATAATTAATTTTTTTATACTAATGATTTACCAGAATAAAATAGTTAACAATAATTAACACTGATTCACTCCATGGTCTTTCTCTTATCCCAAGACAACTTAAGTACATAGATAATCTTCTCTTGCTCCTTCCTTGAGGAATCTTGCTTTCAGGTTTACTGAACACTTTGCTTTGCTTTGGGAGTCAGCATAAGATGGTAATGAACTGTGGTCTCTGAGGTTGGCCTCAATTCCAGCTCCCAACCCACTAAAGGATGGACATACTAGTTGCCTTATCAAAGATTCAAGTTTTCACATCTATCTGATATGCACTTTCATAATGAGAACTAATACTGGATATACTAACTAACTTAGCACAGTGCAAGATGCATAGTATGAATTTAGTAAGTCTATTATTTTTGTTATTTGAGATCTCAGCTCACACATACATACACAAAATACTTTAGAATACATCTTATGCTTTTCTTCTGAAGAAGCATGAGAGAAGAGAGATCTACTTCAGAAAGTTTTTATGTAAAAGAAATATTTGAGGTAAAAAGTATTTTATGAGGGTGGAGTTAAACATAGGTCAGGATGGGGAAAATACATTTTTAGTTCTTTTGAGGTTAGGTTTTCACATTGAGACTACATCCTAAGGAATAGCTAAAATATCAGACACATATACATACCACCATCACCACTACCACCACTACCATACAAACACATGTGCATACCCACTTAGATATTTAAATGTTCATTCTCCTCAAAAAATTAAAAATATAACTACCATATGACTCAGCAATCCCACTTCTGGGCATTTATCCAAAGAAATCCAAAACACTAAAAAAATATATTCACTCCTACATTCACTGCAACATTATTTACAATAGCCATAATATGGAAAGAACCAAAATGCCCATCAACAGACAACTGGATAAAGAAAGTATGAGACATATATGCAATGGAATATTACTTGGCCATAAAAAAAATGAAACTTTACCATTTGTGACAACATGGATGGACCTAGAGGGTATTATGCTAAGTGATATAAGTTGTACATAGAAAGACAAATACCATATGCTCTCAATGATATGTGGAACTTAAAGAAAATAATAGAGGAATAGACAAAACAGAAGCAGACTCATAGATATAGGAACAAACTGATGATTCCCAGAGGGGAGGGAGCTAGGGGAGCTTGGTGAAAAGGTAAAGGAGTTAAGAAGTACAACTGGCAGTTGAAAAATAGTCAGGGATGTAAAGTATAATATAGGGAATATAGTCAATAATATTGTAATAAGTATGTATGGTGTCAGGTGAATACTAGATTTGTCAGGGGGAATCACTTTGTATGTTATATATGTGTCTAACCACTGTACTGTACCCTTGAAACAAATATAAAAAATACTAAATGTCAACTATAATTGAAAAATGAAAAGAAAACAACATAGTCCAAATAAAATAGGCATGTTGGTATTCTTTGCCATTCTGGGTAGGGCACGTGTACATGCACTCTTCCTTGAGTACAGAGTTGTGAGTGGCTTAAACTCTGTCTTGTTTACCACAAAATGAACTCTGTCTACCAAGAATGCTCGGCAAACACCTCAATGGAAAGGTATTGTCAATTCAGAGGAATAGTGGAGTTCTCCAGGTGATGTGATTCATGGTTGGTACTGAGCATCTGAAACAATGTGTTTCCATAAACTTCTTCTCTACCTCATTATATAAACCTCTTCTTTAGTCAATAGGCCCTTTGAACCATCCTAACAGATTTGCTACCTTAAACATTTTTGTGGAAAATTTATCAATAAATGACTAGAAACAAGTAAACAAACAATTGATCTTGCTGATGGAAACATTTTAGGTACACAGGCAAAAGCAGTAAGTGAAAATGAATAAGGGGCTAGAGTTTTTTCTTCCATGTGTTCCTTTCCCTGTTTGAAGTCCTCAGAGTGATGCCTGTAGAGGAAGTTTCTTCCCAGGAAAAGACCTCACACTGTACCCACTGAAATCTTATCATCTGAAGGTTTTAGAAAGGTTCAAAAAAATACTGATATGAGTATAGCTGCCCTCCCTCCTGTCAACACATATATTTGTTATTCTTTGCTACCAACAGTTTATAATCCATGAAATGGATTAACATTTTGACCTCTGGATTTTAATAATGTAGTTTCAATACTTGCTGTCTTGTTTATTAATGTATTAACACTTCTCACCCTCCCCCAAACAAAAGAAAAAGAAAATCTCATCCAATTGCAAGTGGAAATCTACATCCCTGCTCTGTACGCCTACAACGTTAAAGGTTCACTGTGGAGCTATGGAACGCAAGAGCCCTTCTAAGCAAAGAGGCAATCAGAGATGAAAAAGATAAGGTTCAAAGTGTTATTAATCCCACCTGTTTCACTAAGATCACTATCTTTAGAAAGCAATATGATTTTAGCCACCATAGGATCCACATTTTAAAACAAGGAGAAGAATATCATAGAGGTTATGAGACAAATCCAGAAAAAATGGGTTCATTACACTTAGAAATGGATCCAGTCAGGTTGATGTAGCTGGAAGAAAATTAGAAAGGGACAAAGGCTGAAAAGCCCTACCTTTGATTTAGACCTGGAAATGTCTAGTGTCAGTAGATACTTAAAGAAGGACACTAAATTAAGCAATCTATGACTCACTGTACATTTTTGTACACATGAGAAGCAAGAGATAGAAACATAAGGAAACAGAAATCAGCTTGGGCCATAGTTCGAAAGTACATAACTGCTTTGGTAGAGCACTCAGTAGGAGTATGTAGAAGGAGGTAGAAGTTCACTCATTCTATTGGAGATGTGAAAAGAACATAGTTTCTTCATTTCTCTGATATGATTCTTCTTTAAGTTGTCCTACCCTACTTAGACTTACTAATTCACAATATTTTAATTTTTCCATACTTTGAACAGTCTCAGTAAATTTATATATTGCATCTATTCAAAGTTCACTCATTAGTAGAGCTGTTCATGTAGTCATTTTCTGTAGGACATGGCACATGCTCAGTCTTTCAGATCTCTTCCTCTTCCTACTTTCTTCCCTAAGGTAAGTCTTGGCTTGACCGTGAGTTTATGACAATAAACAGAAAGGAGCTCCAATCCATTCCAGTGAACTTCAGATGTTCTTAGGCCCCTGAAATTAAACACTAGGACTACTTCTGTTCCCTATGTAGATAACCTAGAGCAATACTCAAAAAATTTAACAGTGGGTATGGTATGGCATGAACCAGTCAGACCGAATGCCAGTCCAATAAAAACTATCAGAATAGATAGTGACTATTAAGAAATGATGTTTATGCATTCCATTGCAGATGTGAGAAATATAAGCCCTGGGGGCAACTACTGATTTGACTGTTCCTCCTACCCTTTTGGAAGAACCTGCTGATGCAACCTCATTATGTCCACAGGGACAGCCATTTCTCCTAATCCTTACAACTCCACACAGCATGCAGCTTCTTCATTCAGACTTCAGATCTCTATTAGCCTATTGGCCACCCTACAATTAATCTCTAAATTCTCTCATTGGGATATAGCTTCTGGGCCCCTTTTTGGAGCATCATCAGCCAAGCAAAGTACCACCACTTTTGCCTTACTCTCGCCCATATCATATTGGGGCTCCTCCTAAAAATCTTACGATTTCATCCTAAAATCCTAAAGCCTGTAAAGCATGTCACTGGTATTCCTATTGAACCCCATTCATTTTCTGGTCTTGAACTCAAAGAAGTAAGGTCAGGATCTTAAATAACTCACTACCTGGTTCTCTAATTTTATAACTGTTGCTCCCACTACAATGCCTTAAGGCCAAAGGAGTTGGCTTTCATTTCCTCTGTCTCATCTTTTGTTAGCTCTACCCGCCGGAATGCACTAAAACTCTCTGATCTATTCCACCAGTCTTGGTTATCCGTTTGCTGAGAGCTAATGGATATAAAAAATCTTTTTTTTTCTTAACAATACTTGAATTTCAAGAACATTTCTGTGCTTTAAGTAAAGAAATCAAGAAGTTAAGCTTTGAAATGCAAAGTTGATAAGTGGGCCCTCTGTTTTAAGTAGTTTCAACTCTGTTCTTTTTTAGGGCAAAAGACCTCTTGAGTCTGAAGGAAAATTATTTAAATGTATCCAAACATTGTTCCTTAAAAATATGAAATAGATATTGACAAAATAATTGTAATCTATTTTGAAAATTAAAAAATATGTAGAAAATATAAGTAGTATTCAGAACACTGTAAATGTTTATACATTACACAGTATACTAATTAAAGGCAACATTGAAACTCAGATTTCTACATCAAAGGATAAATCAAGACATCTTTGATAAATTGTCCAAAGCAGTCAAAAAAATAGAAACTGGTTTTTCTATTTTCTATTTAGGCTGAGAAAAACCTTACAGAGTCATGGATCATCAAGCAGGATTTTAAGCTATGCTGGGATTCTTTCCCTACTACTATAGTTGTTGTTAGACTTAAATCAGACTCCATGAATAAACTACTATGGACCTGTCTCAAATAATTTCCCACCTCCACCCCTTACTTTCAATTCCTAGCCTAGGTCGTTATCACAAAATGACAACTACTGCAAGTTCAAACTCTGAGAAATTTAATAAAGCAAAAGATGGCAGAGTGGTATTCTATAAACTGTAATGTAATCTAAAAACAGAACTTGAGGGGCTATACTAAATGTTCTTTTGATTTTCTACTCTATTCCAAGAATTTAAAGAAACTAACTTTACTGCCTTCAAAAGCTTAAAAGTGCTAACATGCGGAGATCAGTTAAGTTGGACTCTCTAAACATCAAAGATAACCTCCCATACAGAAGACAACTCTAAAACATTACGACAGAATATTCTGTGATGACAGTAAAATCTCAGTTTTGGTGAAGAATAATTGTTCTTAAAAGTACCAAAGTGATACAAAGGAACTCACTGAAGAAGCTACAAACCACTGCCTACAAGCAACCATCAGTTATGTAAATTTGAAGTACAGTACCATGGAGCTATAATTTGGTTGCATAGACAAATTTTCTGAATCTGTGTATTTTTCCCCCCAACAGTGCTAAGATCTACTAGTATATCCTATTCATGACAATGTTTTCCAGCATTTAGAATCTGGCATTTTTCCCAGTTACTAAAAATTCTAATGAAAAGCAGTCACACAAATCCAACCTGACAAGCTTAAGATCTTTTGTTGGTTGTCTTCTATAATTGATATTACATATATATTTAGAACAAACAAACTCTGTAGCCTTGTTTCAGTTGCTCATTCTAACACATTTTACATTTTCTTGAATTGTGTGCAACTTTAGAAATTTACAATCATCTTACTTTTAAATACCTCAGTTTACAATATAAAAGGGCTTACAGCTTATTTAAATAAAGACATTATACATGCCTGTGCTCTTTCAAAATACTCAGTAAATTAACATAAGCTACCTTCCAGAGGGTTTGCCTTAAATCAGGTGGAAAGGAGTATTATCTCAGAATCAAAGAAGCAAAAAAGAATATGGAATGCATTACAAACCAAGTATCTGAAAAAACATTGACTGTTCAATTTCCCCATATTTTAGGTGTGGTAGTGATGGTCTTTCTTTCTTTTTTTCTCTAAAACATTTTGCCAAAGATTGAATTTTGAGCACAATAAAAAGGCCTCCAAGGGCGTCTCTGAAGGTATACTATGTCTAAAATGTTGCAGCCCCTTCTACTAGACAGAGGTTCAGGAAGTCTCTCTACAGCCTCCAAAATACTGCAGGCTCAATTATCCTCAGGGTGCAGTGAGTGTGAAGCCATTAATCAGTGCCAGGGCACTAAATGCCCTGAAAACTGTTCCGAGTCCCTCAGCTTTAGGGTTGTCCAACAACGGAGCTGGTCTCTGACAGCTGGACCCTGCTGCCACCTGGAGGTCAGCAGGAAACACAGCTCCTCTGAAGGCTGTCATTTTCCCTTCAGTTCTAGATGAGCTATATGGTGGGCTGTGCTGAATTATCTCCTCCTCCTTGGACACTTAACCCTGTTCTTCCTCCCACCAAAAATGCTGGGACTTTCCCCTTCATGGTTCAGTCGCTTGTGGAGCAAGTGAAGCCAGTTTCAGCAGGTGAAGGTAGGCAGTGCTACGGTAATCACCTTCCATGTTTTCCCCACCCACACCCTGACACACTTGGGAGCCCTATATTTGGGTGCATCTTTTCTCTTGTTCACTCATCTGGTTGATCCACATTAGGGGTCTCATGGTCTATTCTAGAAGCAGAACATTGTATGCACCTTCAAAGTGATCCAACTCTAGGTGAAGAGGAAGAGAAGAAAATTGAGGGCTGTGGCCCAGTCATGATGAGTGTTCAAACTGGGTGAGCATCAGATGTGGGACCCAGAGAAGGGGCACTGAAATCTGTCAGGGGTCAAAGGATGTTAGGAAAGTCTCGAGTGGGAGGCACTCTGAAGAGACATCATGGAAGAACACTTGTTGTGCTTCTGAAATTTAATGAACCTATGGTCAAATCATAGCTACAAATACAAAATCATATACTTTTCTAATTTTCATTTCCCCCACCTGAAAAAATTTTAGTTACACTAAATGTTCTGAGAGGAAATACAAGTTATGTATCCTGGGACAGTATATTAGCTCAACACCAAAAGCTAGTTGTTTTTGTTTTAAGTATAACTGATCTGGGCAGAGAAGACAGGCAGGGAAGGAACACTGCATTCCGTCAGATGGGTGAAAGTACACTATGTTCAGAGATCTCTAGAAGCATGTTATCACTAGAAGCAGTTCCATTTCACTCTACTTTTCATGTTTCTGTTTGTCTCTCTCTCCTCGTTTACCTTTGTTTTTTTCTCTCCACTGCTCCTACCCAGCAGTCAAAGGAAAAGTAAGAATTCCATTTGTTTCAAGAATATTAAACAAGTCTTTGTTTTTAGCCAGTTCATGATAAGAACATGTTTTTGGAGGAGAAGGAGGCCCCTGGAAAAAACTGTTTTCACAAAATTTTCTTTGGGCAACTTCTTAGAGAACTTTGTGTATATTGACATTCTGGTAAAACGCTAGCACTACTTTGTCCCTAAGGAACGCACTGGTGAATTCTGAGTGATCTGTAGTGACACCTCCTGGTAAGAGAAAGGGAATGTCACTTGACACAAAACTTTCCATGCCTTTACAATTTTATGATCAAAAGCAACATGTGAAAACATGTTTCCCAGAAGTGCTTTTTTTATCTGGAAAAAAAACAACAACTGTATAGATATACATTCACATACACACATCCACTGGGTAGATTGACTTCCATTTTAAAAACCAGCTGAATCAAAGAAAGAAAACAGGTTTTCTTTTTTTTTTCCATGAATCAAATAATTTGACTTAAAAATAAAATCTTTAATCCACTTATTTTAGCATTGTGACAGAGTCTTACTTAACATTCTCTAAATCCTGAAGTAAAATGCTTTTGAAGTTACTTTATGTGGTATTTTTTAACATGGTTCTTTGTGAAATGCTGTTCCGATATTTCCTCTTGCAAGCCTGAACTATCAACACTCCAATACCGCACTTCAAGCCCATCCTGTACCTACAAAACTGCAGTTTTCAATTAGACCAAGCTTGTCCAACCCACAGCCCAAGATGGCTTTGAATACAGCCCAACACAAAATTGTAAACTTTCTTAAAACATTAAGAGATATTTTGCTTTTCTTTTTTTTAAGTTCATCACATATCATTTGTATTTCATGTGTGGCTCAAGACAATTCTTCTTCTCATGTGGCTCAGAGAAGTCAAAATGTTAGATGTCCCTGAGTCAAACTATCCCTGGCCTGAAGCAAGTTCAGGTCTAAAGTCTCCCAATCCACCTACCACTCTTCCCACTCCCCTCTCCACTCTCAAACTTTCAACCTCTTTCAAAATGTATTTGCGTTCTGACAAGTATTTTTAAAGCCTTGTGTGCCAGAGCTAAAATATAACCAGTGTTATTAACTTAACCTTCTGTATCTACGTAGTGACATACAGGCCTTGAAAACGCGAGCCCTTCTAGAAATGCAATTCCATAGTGATAATAGAGTCTCAGCTATCCATCCATCCATCCACTATTTATTCAGTTGCCTAGTACTATATGTCAGACCCTCTGCTAGTTTACCCATGACAGACACTATCCTTGTTTCACAAAATTTAACTTCTAGTGGTCAAGAAGAAGGAAAAGGTAAACAAACAAACAAACAAACAAACACATTGTAACGTGGTCTATAAGAAACCAATAAGGTGCAAAGTGAAAAAAGACTAGCAAAAACAGTCCTTCAGATGTCTAGAAGTCAGGGAAGAGCTCTCTGAGGAGGTGGCAGAAGCTGTGAGGAGACAAGGCCAAGAAGTTGCTATGGGAAGAGTCAGACGAGAGTTTCCCAGGCAGAGGGAACAGCAAGTGCAAAGACCCTGTGACAGAATGGATTTGGTGTTATTCACAGAAATAGTGAGGAAGTTGAAAGCGGAGGAAGCTGAGAGGAGGCAGATGATCATAAGGATTTAATTCTAAGTGTAAAGAGAAGCACTTGGATAATTTTGAACATGTAAAGGTATAATCTAATTTAAGTCTTGACAGATAATACATAATAGTACATACTTTATGCCAGTTATGCATTTAATCCTCATGCCAACCATATATAATATAGGTATGAATATCCTCAATTTTATTGATGGGAAAATGGAAATAAATAAAGTCAAGCAACTTGCCCCTAGCCTCACAGCTATTAAGTGGCCATTCTGGGATTCAACTCAGGCAGCCCATCCATGGGGTCCCTGCTTCAAACACTATGCAGTGCTGCCTCTCAGATCATCATTTCTGCAAAAGCAAAAGTGGGAAGGACCTGCTGGATGCTAAGGCAATGATCCACACTAAAAATGACGGTGTCTTATTCCAGAAGGACAGCAGTGGAGAAAATTAAATAGATTTGTGATATATTTTGGCAGTAAATTCTCTGTTTTGATGGCTTGAATACGGCAGGCAAGGGGACAAATATTTCGTGACAGAGGAATCACACTGCAGAGATGGCTTTCACTATTGTGTTTGTTCAGTAGACATTTTCTGTTACCAGGCCCTTCTCATCAAAAAGTTTTCTCTGTCAAGCTGAGTTTATTTTCAAAAGATTTGTTATACAGGACAATTCTCTCCTCACTGTCCAATGAAACATCTTCTTATATAGTTCACTTACTATTCTACTGTTTTCTGCATACCTATACAAAGTATCATGTACTATGTACAGGTTTTTCTTTTTCTTTTTTTTATAATATGTCATCTATTTTCACCTTGTCAATAATTAATTTTTGGGTACGTATTGTTAAGTTATATGTGTTGTACTTTACTATTTTTTTTTTCTACTTTTGGGAAGGTCTGTTGTTTCTAAATTTTTACTATTCTAAGTAACATACTTTACATAAATCTTTGACTACAACCCTCATTATTTCCCAGTGCTAAGCAACTCAACCTGGATATTGAAGGTTTAAAGAAATAGTTTTATTCACTGGTAAATTGTATTTATAAATTTCTACATTATATTCCACCAAAATGTAACAATTGAAATACCAGTAAAGTGGATAAATGTGATTGTGGGTGTCTGTGAAAATTCTTTTCTGACTGCTTCATTTATTCCTGTTCACTTATATCAGTGAATGAATAGGCAGCAAGACCTTCATCTGAGAGTAAGGGTGTAGACAAAGGTACTGAGTGCTTAAGGAGAGAAGGACCTATGATAACAGTTTTCCAAGACAGTGAATAGAGTAGGCTAGTATAGAAAGATTACCTGATAACGTGAAGAATGCATTTAAGATTAATGAATATGAAATGATACCATTGTGATAAACTTTGCCTTAGGTGTGCTCCATTAATGTTCAGCTGCATGAGTGCAGGCACAAAGTAAAAGAGTTGCATTTAATCAGGATTAAATTTCCAAATCTTGATCTTGTGGACCCTGAGAAAGGAGATAACTAAGAAGGGCTCCTGGTGGCTAATGGTTCACATTTAAAAGCAAAATCCCGCAGCCATATCTAAACAGGGGTCTCTTACACAAATCATACTTCAGGGAAAGCCTACTACACTGAATTGCCTGCACTGTATTTTTGCTATCTGAGCTGGTCCTTATAAAGGACTTCCTGGAATTGTGTTTCAATCAATAGGACTGAGACTTTCCTTGTCCAATCAGAGTTGTCCACATATATCTCCCAATCAATCAGAGCAGCTCCATTCTGACAAATCAGAACAGTGCTTTTTGAGCCAATCAAGCTTCAACGTTTTGGAGTCCTCATATGAATAAGGATGGACCAATCAGGGACCAGGGGCAGGGACTTCTTTCTATGTAAGTCAGCTCACCTGCAGCTTTGGGACCACGGTTTCCCTTTCCACTGAAGACTGAAGATTGCAATTCCCTGGCTGGAGTTGAAACACCAAAAACAGCTCACCAGGGAGAGCAGATTCAGGTGGGCACTGGGTGGAGCAGACCAGAGCCAAGCAAAGCTGTCTAGCTGGAGAGGAACCTCACCCCTGAGCCTCCTCACAGCCATCCTGTTCCACAGCCATGTTACTTCATAATTGAGCTATATCCCAATTTAGCTGTTTAGCACTAAATAAAGTTTTCTTTTTCACAACATTCCAAATTTAGGATTCTTGTTGGCATTCAATTGATGTCAATGACTATCAGTTGACAATCTCTAGACTGCTCCATTGATCTTAAGTTTAATGTATGATACCTCTTTGCCATCCACTGGATTTTCCATGTGTGCCTCACTTTTTTATTTTTTTTAGCAGTTCTGTGCCAGAGACCCCTGTCCAGTATTTCTTCATCTGCTAAACTTCCACTTGTCCTTTTTGCTTCAAATACCCCATTAAACTTTCTGTATCCACCCTACCCACTCAAGTTGGAAAATACACCATTCCTCATAGCTCCAGTGATGATCAGTATAATTTCACTGACCCTATTTATTCAGTATCTCTATTCCCCATTTGATTCTAAATTCCTTCAAGGCAAGGACCTTTGTTATTGTTGGTTTGTTTGTTTTTTAATGCTCATTTCTCATCTCAAACCCTGGTACACAGTTAAGTCTTCATTCAGTCTTTATTAATGAAAGTAAGTGAGTTTTTCCTAATTAAGAAATACATTTCCTAATACCGGTAGATCTTCACCAGCAAGAAATCCAGTTGCCTTGATTATACACATACCATACCTTACATGACAAATGAAGGCATTTATTACTAAAAAGTAGCATATCAAAGAACAAATTATTTGACTACTAGTCAAAAGTGTTAGAAATCAGGAAGGTAATCACATTCACACATAGCTTGAATCCAACATCTAGTTTATTTCTTTAGCTTTAGAATGATAGTAATAATTTTGTATAGATTTCTTCAGATTTTCTAAACATTTTCATACTTGCAATATGACTATAAAACATACATACATATACAGACACACACACACTTCCAAAAAAAATGTCAAGTGAAAACCCTACCATGGGGATTCCTTCAAAGATAAAGTGTCTTTTAAGTAAATTTTTAAGACAGGCATTTCACCAATTTGGTAGGGAAAGCAGAATATTCCAGGCTGAATCTAGCATGAAAAAAATATTTAAAGGTTAATAAATTATAAGCTTCTCTAATGTTATATCTTGGTAGACAGAAATTTATAGCTTATATATCAGTGCCTCAAGATCATGTATGAAACCCATACTGAACATAAAATGTGCAGAATAAAAATACTTACCAGTACTTTTCCAGTTTTTACTTGGTCATTTTACCTTTAGGCAAACATAGACATGGAATACAAGAAAGGGAAGGCCAAATTTTTACCTAATTACATAGTACAGAAATTGTGGATACATTATAATTCTTTCCCTGCATTCTTTATACAAAAAAAAAAAGTAATAGAAAGTAGAGATAAAAGAAACTCAATTGCCATTAGAGAATAAAATAGGATTTCCACTTAGATCTTTAGAGGCAGCTATTCTTAAAAATTAATTCACTGGATAAATGTTAAAGTTTCTTACTCGCTTTTTTGTATGTGAACATTTATCCTATGTGCTCTATATGGTAATAAATGTTACCAAATCTTTGAGTTCAAATTCACAGCCCCAAGAGTTAGTCATAAGAACAAGCTGGTGAAAGATACTTAATTGGTCTCCAAATAACTTAGGAATTATTTGAATATAAATTCTCTACCCAAATGTTATTAATTATATATTTAGCACCTTAGGTAGCTTATTTCTGAGAGGCTTTAGAGATCAAAAGGGAAAGGGGAAAAAAGTGAAGATAATCAAAGCTAAAACATCAATTTGAATTGAACTGCACAATGAGAATTTACTCCATACTTTGTGGCAATGTAATCTATAAATAACCCTGTGAGGTTCACTTGCCAATTAGGAATAGTCACATGGCATGCACCTTAGATGTCAGTAGTTAATTTACATGTCAGTGAAACATTAACTTGATGAAAATTTTAAAGCTTTATGCACTATTTATATCATAATTGGAAACAAAATACCGGTAAGTGTACTAATACTCAGAGTTTCATTATATTCAATGTGCTTTTTAAAAGGCTAAGCTTAAATGATCATTATTTATCATTGTCTATTTGAAAGTTTGCTTCAGTTCAGGACAACAAATTACGTTTTAGACTTTAAATTGTTTTTAACATTAACTGTAATTGAGATGTCTGGGGGGGAAATAGTGTCTGTGTGGAAGACAGAGGAGAATCAGATTTATACACAGAGGTAGCTGGTTGTATTTTAAGTTTAATTCAGTTTGTGGCCTTAGCCATAAACATGTCACCCTGGGTCAGTAATTTAATTCTCTTTTTTTTCTGGTTCTTATTTTTTGTCCTTCTCCCTGAGTTTTTCTACAGTCAAAAGTACAGTTTTATAGGAGATCCCTTCTGAAAGCTGAAAATGGTTGTTGATTCCAGTACAACGGGGAACAACCAGTGGGCACTTAAACCTAACTACTGTATTTAAGAACAGTACTTAGAACAAATACTGTATTTATAGCTGAAAATTTCATAAGCTGCCAACCTGGGGGGGGGGGGCGGTTGGCTTGCCATCGGAACTGCCACACCTGTCAATCAAGTCCAGCCACTGGCTGATCTGATTGCAAGCAGAACAGCCAATGAAAGAGAAGGGAAGAGAGGGAAAGAAAGGAAGAGAAAGAGAAAAGAAAAAAGAAACGTATTTGGAAGTCTCCGCTACCATAGAATTTCAATGACATTTCCAACATTTTTTATATTCTCCCATCCTCAGGCTATATGGAGCCTAATACACCCAGAGGAGAATTCTTTCTAATAAAAGGATTTGGTTACTTTGCTTTATGGGTTGATACTATTAATAGTTTAATAGTGTTTTTCTATAAAGTACAATCTAACTGTCATTAAAGAGAAGGTATGGGTTTTTAATTCAATGCAACAGATGTTTGTATATATGTTGACTCATTACTAGCTAATCTGTTATGTGTTTATGACTTCTCTATCCAGCTAGAATATAAATATCTTTAGATCGGAAATCATGCCTTAATTTTCCTATCTCCTCAGCATTTACAGTATTAGACCTTAATAATATTTACAGACTTGATTGCATTTCTAAACACTTATTCATATTAACTTGGACAGTCTGTCTCTTTCTGCAATAAAAAAGAAAAGACATTTCAACAGAGAAAATACATATATAAGTAGAATAAGATAAGGTTATTGAGAACAATAAAATGCATATGCATTCTACAGAGCCTTACATGATCAATAAAGTAGATCTTGGATTGGCTCTGAGCTTTCTAGCGGCCAAGGCAAAAGAGAAAGTATAATCAGTCAAAAAAAAAAAATCAAATTACCGCTGAGATTAAAAATAGCAATTTATAAAAACAAAAAGCTATATATCAAAAGCATACAATCATACATTTGCATTGCCTGATACCTTCATTCACAAGTGTTTACATTTTTATTATTTAATCATATTAATCTTCCTTTTCAAGAGAATCTAAATGAATATTGGTTAATAAAAATAAAATCTAATTCAATACTATTTCTTCACATTAATTTATTGGGAAGGAAAACTAAGTTGAAGATTTAAATGCACCAATTTGAGTCACTTAACCAATTTGTTTCTGGTTGCATCTGGTTACGAAAAGCGAGTGTCAAACTTTATTTTCCTCAGTAAACATTTAATAAGCACTAAAGTTACAGAGAAATTAAACTTTTTAAATAAGATGTTTCCAAAACGAACACTGATAATTTTCATTTTTACATAAATAGAACAGTGCTCCCTCCCCTCCTAGCCCTCCACCTAAGCTCTAGCCCTGCTCCACCCCCAAAAAATTAGCATAAGAAAATGGGTAGTTTTCATTACCTAGTATGAAGAAAAAATGAATGGAATTAAAGTCACTATTGAAATGTAACAAAGTAAAGACATTATGATACTTTATTATACTCTATGATACACTTTCCCTTATGATATATGAAGTTAGTGCCTAAATTATGTGCATAATATACTCAAATGTATATTATGTACTACATGGCTTGGACTTCTAAAAGTCAAAGAAGTGTTCCTCAATGAATTGTATTCAATGACACCTACCCTTCATTTCCAGTGTTAAGCTCTGACTCTTTCCAGGTTTAATAAGTTATTCTTTCTCTCTTCAACTCTTCCCCCCAATAATTTCCACATATTTTCAATAGGAAGTCCTCTAACCAGACAAAGTTGAAGATATAACTCATAAACTTATGACATGGGAAAATTTTTTTAAAAGATTCAGAACCAACAGAGTATTAATTTAAAAGGCAATCAATTTTGAAGAAGAAAAGGGAATAAACATAAACTCAGCAAGGGTCTCAATGATAGTATATAGTACAAATAATTCTCTATTTGGGGGTCCTGAGAAATTTCAGCAAGTGGTTGTGGAGTAATGAATGTTTGTAATTCATTAGCTACTATTTTAAAATGCAAAGCACACCATGACATCAATGATGTTCTTTTTAATCTTAACACACAGGCTATTACAATTAAAGCACTTGCAAAAAGACAGTATATTTAAATATTGATTTTGATGAGATTTCAATGTTTTAATAACAATAATTTAATAACATTTTGTAATTCTATAGAAATAAGAAAATATGTTATGTGGTTGGTTCAAAAAATGCATGTGTTTGTATACACCAACATTTTATGAGTATTTGTAACTGCTAGCATTTCTATCCTGAAATTTTCTTTTTCTCTGGATCCTTTATTAAGGTTTCAGTGTATCTTTAAGAATACAATCATTATTTGCTTAAAAAAGTATTTTCCCAAGTAGAGAAAATAATAGCATTTATAGTGCTTGGTTTTCTTTTCTCACTTTCCATCTTCCTTCAGCTCCTAGACAACAAAACAATGGTTCTTTCTTCATGTGGAACAGTAAACTCAATAAACACAAATGGCTAGGGGGCCTCACAGCAGTGAAATTATGGCTTCACAAGGACTTTTTTTCTTTTCTTTATGAAGAGACAAGTCTAAAAGGACCCTTTTCAACATACTCTAAAGTCATGCATATTTCAATGATATATATAATTAAATTGGCAACACTAAACATTGCTGACTGATAAATGAAACCAAAATAATTAAGTTCCATTCTTTGTACAATCAAGATTTAGTGCAGCAATCAATCTAGGCAAGAATTTCAAGTCTGGAGACTTCAGAAGATGAACAAGCAACTAGCTAAAATTGGTCACGTGGGAAGGTGGTTAAATATACAGTTTATACACAGCTGTGGATACTTCCCATGTCTTAACCTTCCTTAGAACCTGGTTTATTCATTGCTCATGTGGTCCCAGACTAAGTTGAACATGGTATGTAAGTATACAAACAAAAGAACAGTCTAAAAAGACAATCCTATGCATTCAATGAACACTATTGATATTGAAAATGTAAAATAATAATAAACTAAAAGTATAACAGGTTTTTTTAAAGCCAAAGAACAAAGCAGACACAAACACTTTGATGAATATCATTAAAGATATAAACATTAAAGTGACAAAGGCACAAGAGAGACAACACAATGTACTTTCCATATGTATATTCATGGAATTGTGAGTATGGTTTGGATGCCTACTCAGGTTCCCATTTTTATTTATCTTCTACCTAACTCCCTCTTGCCACCTTAGAATAAATCTCACAGCTTTCCACACCCTAAACAACACTCTTAACTGCATGGCTTTTCCCTGTGGAATCAGGCTGTGGTCAGAGAGAGGTTTTCATATTATTTCTCCTGGGGGCTAGAACTCCAACTTCTATAAAATTTTACATGAATTTACAACTGTATATATAATTTATATAATTTTAAAATCCCACATGTCAAATTTTTATTTTAATCACTACCCACGCACCTTAGAAAAAGAAGGAACACCCTCTTCAGGAAAATGTATCCTCCTTTATAGTGGGCTAAGGAACCATGAACATGTGACATCACTGTCATTTATGGAATTGGAAAAACTCAAATAAGAGTGTCCTACTCTCCAACAAAATGAACATGCACTCGTTGGGTTTTGGAGTCTCCAAACAGGGATAACGGGTTCCTTTTGACTCCCGGTGCACACATCTGCATCCATGAACGTTAGCATGTGGCTGGGGCGGGGGAGCAACGATGTCTACGCCAGCACTTGGCAGTTTGTAGAGTGGAAATTGCACTTTGTTTTCAAAAACGGATTCTTCTCTCGGAACCATGCAATTCGACTGGATGACAGCACAGATAGAATAAACACACGGTCCAAAAATATAGGGGGGGCGGGGGCGGGGTCAGGGGAAACAATAAACCCCACACTCAGGAACCTTTAAAAGAAACAGGTGCTAGTAAGAGAAAACAGCTTGTTGACACTAACACTTAAAACTGTATCTTCGTTACTCCGAAAACAATTTCAAGGGGGGAGGGCGGGATACCGCGCCCTGTTTCTGGGGGTTTCATTCACTAGGCTGTCCCCGTGAATTTGAGTCCGTGAATCTAAGTTTCACACTCCGGAGCGGTTTTCGCTGTCGACTACTATTGCCCTTGGAGCCCAGCTAAGTCCGTTTGCAAACGGGGTAAGCCCTTTCCTCCACGAAGCCTCGCCCCTCACTCCTCCAAGTCATCACTTTCCTCTAAGGCCCGTGAGCGGTGTCTGTGTGGCTCGGCCCGGCCCCCAGTACAGTCACCGCGAACAATGAACCAGACAAGGGACCCACCCAGCGAACGCCTGGCCTCCGGTCGCACACAAGCCCACCGGCGCGGGACGCTCCAGGCTCCCGGTGCCCCCATCCTATCTACTCCAGAACCCAAGAAAACAAGAAGGTAGGTCGTTCCGCCCACCCAGAGCCCTGTGATCACCCAGTCAGCCTTTCTCCCAGCGCCCACCAGTTTTAAAGGTGCTGTATCTCAAAAGAAATCCGAAGAGTGGGCAGCGTGGCCGTCCCCTACCCCAGCAGCCCCGGGGGGTGGGGGCATTGGCACTCACTGGCGCCGGAGTCCGCGGCGTACAGAAACCCTGAAGGATTTGGGGTGGAGGTAAGAGGTGGGGCCAGGAGCCATAAAGTGGTTTCCGCTCCCAGCCCACCTCCCTCCGCCCCCCGGGCCTGGCACGGCTCTGGGTTCGGGCAAGACACAAAAGATGGGCAGGATCAGTGCCAAGAACTCTACCGCCGCCTGGGCTGCGCAGGGGAACGGGCCGGCGGGGCGCGCTCGGAGCCTGGGGTATCCCTGAACGCCGCCCCATCTTCCCCGGGCGCCTTCGGCGCAGCTGCACGGCCGCGGAGGAGACAGGGAGGGAAACGAAGGCAAGACTTACTTGCGGGGGTCGAAGGCGCAGCCAAACTCAGGCTTCGGACTCCGGAAGCGGCAGGTGTCTGGCAGGGCGAGCCCCGGCGGAAGGCGCTGGCGCGGCTGCGAGCTGCGCTCCACTCCGCGAGGACCCCCGGCCCCGCGCCGCGCTCCTCGCTGTCAGCGCGCCGAGGGGCGCAGGCACGCGCCTGGCCGGCTCGTCCGTGCCGGTGGGTCTGTCTGCCCGCCTCTCGCGGCGCGCCGGCTCCCCCAGACCACACCCTGTCCCCCCGCAGCCCTGCACTGCTTCCTCTTTGACACTTGCACCGGTTACTCGCTGTCGGCGTCCTCCCACCCCGCTCAGCCCACGTGCTTCTGCCGCTCCCTCCGCGCTGAACTTCCCCAGCCTGAGCCCCCACCTCTGCTCGGAAACCCACGGTCTCGGAGCAGAGGCGAGGTCCCGGGAAGCATGGCGGCTGGCTGACCTTTAGGCTTCCACCCATGTTCCCCCGCCCCTCGAGCACACAGAGCCCATCATTCCGATTTTGTCAGTGGGATGGGTGAGGTATTGTGTACCACACAGAAGGATGTTTAGTTTACACTGTGCCATCCGTCACTTTTAATATTATAGAAATGTGCAATCTAGGGCGTTACTTAGTAATCACCTAGCAGCTATTCACTGGCCTTTGGGGCTGGACTGTCAGCCCACAGTTCCCCGTATGCAAAGAGCCCAGCAAATTCCAGAACACCGTCTTTTGCCCAAGCCAGAGGGAAAATGCTATTTGATACTGAGCCTCCCCTCCTCCTCATGCCCACATTTTTATGCTGTTGTTATAGAAATGTTTTGATATTTACTTTTTCCTGTACCTGCAAAGTTAGAGATTGCTCTTTTAAGGTGCCCCTCATCACTCTGTTTTTAGTTTTCTGGTGGTTCTTATCACCTGTGGGATTATCTCTTCACATGATTGTGTCTACTACAGTCCATAAGTTTCTCCTGGGGCAACTTTGTCATACTATAACTTTATCAGCAGCTCCTAATATGAAGTCCCCAGTACATGCTATATGCTCAAAACAAAAACAAACAAACAGAAAACATTCAAGGAATGAATGTTCTTTAAATATAATGCAAACATTGGTGGTTGTATATGAAGAAATGAAACCTTCAAGCTCATGTTTGCCTGTATCCCAACTAATAGGTCATACAGAAAACTAAAAACGTATTGTATTTGGCTGGGTGATTTCTCATATATTCCTTAATGTGATCCTTAACACAACTCTTCTTTGCTGGTATTACACTTTCTAACTTGGTAAAGGTCTCTAAGTGTTGGTGCTGGGGCTCCACTGTTCTTCAGAAGAGTGTTAGCAGGATGGACTTACCACACTACCATCCTGCCCTGATGCCAATGCCACATGCTGAAGCTACCTACCTAAAGAGCCTGTCCAACTCCAAAGATAGCATTTTTCTTCTTCCTTGTTCAATTCTGTAGCTCTTTGACACTTTTATGTCAGAATTAAACAAACAGAAAACTTCTTTAAGCTCAGACTACTTGTAGCACTTACTGTCTTAACTCTTATACTTAAAAAAATTGTGTGTGTGTTTTTGTTTGTTTGTTGCATGTGTCTTGCCTCGGCTATCCTTGGATCTTACACAGGTATTCTTATTTCTTTGGTTTGCCATTGAAATAAACAGCAGTTAACACCTATTAAACTAGAGACATCATGTAACAGCCAGCCATTGCTCCAAGCACTTTAAACATATATTATTAGCTAGTTTAATCCTCATTAACCTTATGAAGTAGAGACTGTTATATAGATGGAAAACAGAAGCACAGAGATGGGGTCACATAGGCACTAATTAGTTGAGCAGGGATTGGATTCTTAACACTCTAACTCAGAGGCTGCTCTCTAACCACCCTGCTACATGACCTTCCCCTATCCCTTCCATGTAAGAGA
This sequence comes from Craseonycteris thonglongyai, assembly GCA_004027555.1. Classification (NCBI taxonomy): domain Eukaryota; kingdom Metazoa; phylum Chordata; class Mammalia; order Chiroptera; family Craseonycteridae; genus Craseonycteris; species Craseonycteris thonglongyai. The sequence continues at coordinate 30,648 of PVKE010004137.1, forward strand.
TGTTAACAAATACTTTTAAATAATGAATATTTATTCCTCCATACTTAGCTTCATAATGGGAAAAGGAAACAGTAAGTAATGATATGGACAGACCTGCAGGTTATTGAGGACATCTGACTGGTCTCAACATCACCAGAAGTGCTTTCTTTGGTGGGATCATGGGCTCCACCCATAAGGGGGACACAGTCTAAGCTCATGACTTCAAGTGTGTGTGTGTGAGAGAGATAACTAAGGCTTCAAGTTTTTTTTTCTTTTTTTGTTTTTATTTATTTTTATTTCTGACAGAGAGAGAGAGAGAGAGAGATACAGAGACAGAGGCAGAGAGAGAACTGAACTGGGGGAGCTCCCAGTTTAGCATATGGTTCCACACGGGCCGGGGCCGAGATTCGATCCCTGGTCCCCGGCGCTGCAAAGTGAGCGCTTAGCCCACTGAGCCATCCCGGCTTCCCCTCAAGTTTTAATTCCGTCTTTCTTCACAATCAGTAAGAGGCATGCTCAGCTAAATTGACTCCTGGCTAAGCTCAACAACAGGACAATTTGTGTTTTTCAGGAACCCTATTTTGTGCAAGGTGTTCCCTCAGTCCCTGCAGTAAGCCAAATAATGGCCCCCCCCCCCAAAAAAAAAAAACAAGGTCCTAATTTTTGGAACCTAAGAATGTCACCTTAGCAAAAAATGTAATTTGCAGAGATGATTAAATTAATAATCTTGAGAGGGGAGATTATCCTCGATTATCAAGGTGAGCCCTAAATTCAATTACATGTCATTATAAGTGGGAAACAGGAGATTTGGCACATAGTTGAGGAGAAGGCAATGTGACTATGGAGGTAAAGATTGGAGTGATCCATCCACAAGGCTAGGAATGCCGGCAGCTACCAGAAGCTGGAAGATTGCAAGGGAGGGTTTTTCCCGAAGAGCCTGTTGAGGAAGCATGGTCCTGTGTACATACTGATTTCCATTCAGGGGAAGTGATTTGGACTTCTGGCTTCCAGAACTGTATGAAAATAAATGTGTGTTGTTTTAAGCCATCAGGTTTGTGTTAATTTGTTATGGCAACCAAAGAAATGAATAGTCCCCAAATCTTGAAGATAACTTTCTATACCTGAGAGTAAAATAGAAGAAAGATGTTCCAAGCAATTGGTAGTTCCTTCTGTGGCTGATGGAGCAAGTCAGCTGGGGGAGAGAGAGGGGCATTTAACCTCTAGCATAATATACATAAAAGTTTTTCAGTTTAGACTTTGTGATTATCTATAAATAATAAATACAAACTAGTAACTGGGATGTAGTTAAATGATTTAAAGTGAAGTTTAAATTTTAAATTTGTTTTCCACTATCTGACCATGCTGCCTAAAAAGGGGTATGATGGTTTAATTTTAAAATGTACATTATATAATTATTTAGTGAATAGCAAAAATATATTTTGGGTAAGTTATGTGTTAATCTGTAATATTATATATATATATATATATATATATATATATATATATATATATATATATATATATATATATATATACATACATACATACACACATATACCGGAATATATATAAGATCTTCATAAACTTTGTAACCCTTTCTTACATTTTTCTATATTTGGAACCTCAGAGGAAACCAACAAAAATTGTGGCCCAGACTCTCATGACCTCTGAAAGGCCATGGTAGTTGCAATTAAGATCCTTGATTAATGTACTAGATTTCTCTCTCTCTCCCTTTATCTCTCTCTCTCTCTCTCTCTCTCTCTCTCTCTCTCTCTCTCTCTCTCTCTCTCTCATCTTTCATTCTTCCTTTTAAACTATAGCTACCAGATAAAACACAGGACGCCCAATTAAACTTGAATTACAGGTAAACAATAATTTTTTGGTATGAGTTCATGTGCCATGCAATATTTGGGACAATAAATTGTCTCTGTTTTTCAACCTGTTGTGAACTATGCAATGTTTGGAATTTGAGGACATATTATTACTAAGAAATTATTTATTCCTTATCTGAACTCTGAACTTAATTGGGTACCTTGTATTTTTATCTGCTCGATCTGACTATCCTAATTTAAATTGGTTTTCTTTTTCATTGACAGTTGGCATCCAATATTAGTGTCAGGGGTACAGCATGGTGGTTAGACATTTATACAATTTACAGAGTCATTCCCCCAGATGAGTTTAGTACCCACCTGATACCATGCATAGTTATTACAATATTATTGACTATATTCCCTATGCTGTACTTGACAATCCTATTTCTAACTCTTCGGGTGCTTATGCATTTTCCCATTATCCCTCCCCCCAACCCTCTATCCATCCCCCTCAGTTTTCATTGGGACTAATTTATGTTCACTTAAAGCAAGGCTAAAACAAGATGCAAACCCTTGTTGCTGGCCTGGGCTGATGTTTGCTCCACAAAAAAAAAGAAAAGAGAGAGTGGTGCCCCTCTTCTATGATTTGGTCCTAGACCATAGATCTACTTCACCAGGGGGGATTTCCCAGTAGGTCACACAAAATGTTTAACATATTATTTATTATACAAATGGTAGATTGACTTCAGAGGAAGCCTTGCTTTTGGTGCTCCTTTTATACCCTTTCTCTTACGATTTCTAGCAGTAGATGTATGTGGTACAAAGGGCAGGGGCTGAAAGGATTATATTTGTGTGGCCTGTATTGGAAACATGAGAGGGACAAATAAGCCATATCAGGTAAATGACTAAGTTACCTGAGATTTAGTTTCTTCTGTGGAAATAGAACAAAACTCCTAATTCTATATACTTACTTGATATCTCTAAACTCTTGTTTACAACTTTTACATCTTTTTTGTGCATCAATTATTATCCATTTTCAATTACTTAGAAACATGAGAGCCAGACAGTTCTTGATTTGGATTCCAATGCCTCTGCTTTCTAATTGAGAGAACTTGACAAGTTTTTAATCCTCTGAACTTCAGGATTCTCTACGGAACACAGAAGGAAAACCATAATCACCTCATAAACTTTTTGTGAAAGCAAATGAGAAAATATCTGTAAAATGTCTCAATTAGTACCTCATACAACACACTCAATCAATGAATAGCATTATCTAAGATGATTCCATGCAGTACTTTATCCCCCACACGTGACTGCTAGAACAATCTGCACATGTTAAATGCTCAAAACATGAAAGTGTTGTGAAATTGACAAACTGTCATAAAAATTGTAAAGGTTAGTAGTAATAGTAATAATAAGTAATAATAGGTGATATCACTGAGTCTTTGATTCTGAATCAGTTTTGCAGAACTGCTTTGCAAGAAATGTTTAATGCTTAACCTTTTTCGTCTAAAAATTCAATCAGGAGAGACACTGTCTACCGAACAGCAACATCTACTGACCAATAGAAAATGTATCAGGAAGCCAGGATGGCTCAATGGGTTAAGCTCTCACTTTGCAGCCCCAGGGACCGAGGATCGAATCCCGGCCCTGGCCCGTGCGGACCCATATGCTGAACTGGGGAGTGCCTCCAGTTTGGTTCTCACCAGGGTAAGACCCCGGCCCAGTTCCTGCCCTGTGCAGCCCTGTGCCCACTTATGGAATGAAACCATGTGGAAAAACCAATGATGTGCAACTATGGAGACTGTTCTGGGCCCTCACCCCTTCTCTCTGTCTCTGCCTCTATATTTCTCTCTCTCTGTGTCAAAAACAATAAAAAATAAATAAATCTTAAAAAAAAAACCACGAAGAAAATGTATCATTCATTTTGCTTTGCTCAATAAAAATTCCCATTCTTCCTTCAAATACTTTTTTTTATATTTTTTTCGCTTTACCTATATCAATTACATTAATCTTGGCTACATTTGACAAAAACCTCCCTTTTCCCCTCAAAATTGGTCTTATTCGTGTCTCCTGTATTAGCACATAGAGTTTAGCAAGCCACACAGCCAACATATTATCCCCACAGCCATCAGGGATGCAAACTCCAGCATTCCTGCATTGCCTCTTAGCTGACAATGGCCACTGGGGACTCCAGTGATCACTTATTTATTTACTAAAAGTAAAGGGGAAAGGACAAAGGGCAAAAAGGGTAAAAAGTTAGCTCCTTCAGGTGAATCAACCTTCTTTAAAGAGTCTTTCAAATGCTATATGCAATGAATTTCACACACTGTGAAAGGAGCTGAGAAATGTCACTTTTAGCAGACCCATTGCTACCTGAATACAATTAGGGTTCTGTTACTGAGGAGAAAAAAGAATGGATAATGGGCAAATAATTAGCAGTGTTTGCCATTGACCTCCACTTTTCCTTCTTGTCCTGTCTTCTAAGTATTCATTTGTGATCCAATTGGCAACTCCTTGAATATTCTATAACCTGAATACTTTCCTCTTCTCTTTCTGTATGTTTTTTTCATTACATCACAAATCCACTTCTTTCTCTTTTATGTAATCCATGCAGTCTTTTCCCTATAAGATTATTAGTTACTTAATCATCCTAAAGTTCTTCATATATTTCATTTCTATTCATTTCTAAACTGCTTATACTACCCACTATTTTCTCTCAATGCTGTCCAACTCTACTCTTTGACTCTACAATCATTAACTTTATACATGTTTCCACATTTAATCCAGATGCTTTCAGGGTCTTTGATCCTTTGTGATCTAGAACACATTAGCCTGTGATACGTCTGGCATTTGCTTTAAAAGAATCTAATGTTGGGAGGGAAGAAAAGTCAGTGGTGTACGAATGAAACAATATTTGCCACATGCTGAAATTATTGATATCGGTTGATGGATATTGGTGGGCTGGGGATGGGAGAAATGTTATCTCACTATTTCCACTCTTGTGTATGTTTCAAAATGTAAATAGAATGAAAAGTAAAGAAAGAAATGTTTACTTGAATCTCTATTTTGTATAAAGTCCTCTGCACAATTTATCCAGAAAACTCAAGGAGTCTTACATTGTGTTGGTCACCTTCGTTTCTAGGATCTTCTCTCATATTGATATCAATCTGTCATCCACATCTTCCCATATATGATTCTGTCTTTTTCATCAAATGATACTAAATATGCATATACACACATTCCTTTCACACAAAGTAATTTGAATAAAGTAGTCTTTATGAAGAGTTATCGGCCATATGCAGTGCTCTCATAGCACATATTGCAGAGCAATATAAAATTATATATTTTTTCTTTACTGCTTAGAGCTGTGTGTGGCATTTTAACTTTGTTCTCCTTGAGATATAAAGAGAAGTTTTGCATGATTCCCCCCGCCCTCCACTTCACTTTTCCCCCCTGTTGTTTGAAATACAGACCTGAATTGCAGAGGCTGTCCAGCCATCATGGACCCTGAAGCAATGCCATGAGACAACAGAGCTTCACGATAGCTTGGACCCCAGAACATCAGAGACGACTGTATTAGTTCTGGACTGTCTTCCTTTGGTCTTGTTTATGATTGCAAAAGAAATAAACATCTTTCTTATTTAAATCATTATTAGTATATGGCGTTTGTTTGTTTTTTCCTATTTCATTCAGCCATATGTAATCCGACTTGATATACTTATTTTCTGAACAAACGCAATTCTGAGCCTAACAGAAATTCTACTGCCAGATATTAATAGTTTGTTTCCTTTACCTCATTATGCCTCATTTCTGTATCCATTCTCAGGATCCCTTATAGACCCTTTCTTCTCTCCTTAACTTGCTATTGTCTGAACCAGAATAACGCATAAAAATTTATTACAAAGGGCAAGTCTAAATGGTGTAAAATTCAGGCATGTCCAAGCTGTGGCCCAAGATGGCTTTGAATGTGGCCCAACACAAATTCTTAAAACATTATGAGGGAATGCTGGGTGGCTCAGCAGGTTGAGCGCTTGACTTGCAGCCCTGGGGTCCAAGAATTGAATCCCAGCTCCAGCCCATGCAGGTCCATATGCTAAGATGGGGTGTGTAGCCAGTTCACTTCTTGCCAGGGCAAGCTTTCTACGTGGGAGGCCCCTGGTTTGGCTCCTGCCCCGGCTGTACTTCCCACATAGGAGGCTTCCACTGGTTCCTGCCCTGTGTAGCCCTGTGCCCACCTGTGGAATGAAGCTAGGTAGAAAACTGATGATGTGCAACTATGGAGACTGCTCTCGGCCCTCCCCTTTCTCTCTGTAAAAAAAAAACAAACAATAGACTATATAAAAAAAAAACAACCATGAGATTCTTTTTGTGACTTTTTTTTTTTTTTTTTTTTTTTTTTTTTTTTTTTTTTTTTTTTTTTTTTTTTTTTTTTTTTTTTAGCTCATCAGCTATTGTTAGTGTTAGTGTATTTTATTTTTGGCCTAAGACAATTCTTCTTTCAATGTGGTCAAGGGAAGCCAAAAGGTGGGATGCCACTAGTTTAAATGCTACATTAAAAGATGCATATATTGGCTATTTCAATTATCTATTGTTGCTAACAAATCACTCCAAAACAGTAGTGTAAGTGGTAATGTTTTATTATTTCTCACAATTCTGTGGATTTACTGAGGTTAAGTGAATGGTTCCTCTTTTCCACACAGTGTAGCTGAGGTCACTCAGGTAGGTACATTCAGATAGATCTGTGGTGGCTGGAATATCCACCACTGTCTCTCACCTTCTAGGGCTTCCCTTTATCTAGTTTGTCATTATTTTGTAGTCTAGCTTGAGTGTCTTTATATCATGATAACTGGCTTCCAAAAAGGTGTGTTTCAATAGGACAAATCCTAACATGCAAGCACTTCTTAAGTCTCTCCTTGCAAAATGCTTGCTAATTTCCAATTAGCCCCAACTTACAGATGAGGAAATGGAGCACAGGGAGTTTTAGTAATTTATCCAGAGTCAGGGATTTAGTAAGTAGTAGAGTCAGGATTTAAAACTAGATAGGTGGGCTCAACACTGAGAATGCAGTTATGGCTGGGGCTGCTGAGTGTCAGCAGAAATTCTGGGACAGGGAAATTTCAAGGGAATGTATTAAGGGTCATAACTGATTGAAAGGCAAGCAATGGAAATCTTCATTAAAGATAAACTCTAAATTGGATCTTCCAAGTTAATATATGAGCTTACTCATGTATGTTAATTACATATGAGGTCTTTTCTCACCTCATTAAAGTACATCTGAAAAATGACCAAAAGACAGGAGGGTGTGTTCATGTGTGTTCCTTTATACTTGTATATTATCAATTTCTCCAACTAGACTGCATGTTTATAATGGTAGGAGCCACATCTGATTTTTTCATAGTCCCTAAAACAGAATAGGAAATCATTAAATATATTTTAAATGTGAGTTGAATTAAGGCTGGCACTTTTGCAGCATGATCCAAATAGGATGTCATAACATTTTCTTGGGAAAATAGTAGCAAGAAAATAATCACTTTGATTTATTCATTTTTGTTTCTTTTCAGAATTCTAAAATAGTTAAAATTAGAAAAAAATTTTTTATAACAAACCATAGACCTATTTTCTTTTTTTTTTAATTCTTTTTTATTTTTTTATAGTTTTTGACAGAGAGAGACAGAGAGAGAACTGAACTGGGGGCACTCCCCAGTTCAGCACATGGGTCTGCACGGGCCATGGCTGGGATTCGATCCTGGGTCTCTGGCGCTGCAAAGTGAGCACTTAACCCACTGAGCCATCCCAGCTTCCCCGACCTATTTTCTTAATAGTCACTATTTTCAGTTTTATAAATGACAAATGCCAGTCATACATTATGCTGTATTCTACCCCAAATATGTACAGCATCACTTGGGTCTCAGTTTAAATAAATTTTTTTTAATGCTACTTCTAAGTAATACCTTTAAAATATAAGATATTCATTTAAAAATTTGACAAAATGAAGGATAACTCCCAGTAAAGGTAAAAATAGGTTTTTGCTTGGCAAATATTATTTTTAAAGCAAATAAAACAAAACCTACAAAGAAAAATAAAGAAATACAAAGTACAATAGCTAGTAAGCAAAAAAAAAAAGAGGAGCTATAAAATAATAAAATTATAATTAAATATATTTATTATGACATTTATATGTAAGTTAAACTTTTAACAGCAAAAGCAAAAAAGAAAGAGTTGGAAACAAAAGCCACAGAATAATATCAAAGTGGAATTCAAGAATAAAAGCATTCAATGGGACAGTGGTTAATGCTATTGATAAAATCCAACATGAAGAGAAAACAATAAGTAATACATCTTCATGCACACAAAACATAGCAACAGAAATACTAAAAATAGTTTGATATAAAACAATTACAGTAAGATGTTTTAACTTAGGACTGTCAATGACAAATTAAGACATAAAGTAAACACAAAAACTTCTGAACAATATAAGTTTATATTCACAAATAAAAAAATATATACTTTGTCAAATGCTTAAGGAATGTTTATAAAATTTAATAATGTCCAAAGCCATGCAAGAACTTCAACTTTAAAAAAAATGTAAACTGGATGAGCCAGTTTCCATATTTTGTCCAAGAATAAACAAAACTAAAAATTAAATTACATTAAATAGTGGTTTAGTTAGACAGGAAATAAAAACACAATTGAAAACATCTTTAGAGATGTCGGGATGGCTTAGCAGTAGAGTGCTTGCCATGTGGTCCTGAAATCTGGGGTTTGATTCTTGGCCCAGGCCTGTGCAAGCCCCATATGTTGAACTGCAGTGACCACCAGGATGGCTTGGTGGTGAGGGTGCTGCCCTCACATGGGGTGGGGGAAACCCAGCTTTGATCTGCACCCACCAAACGGCCCCACATCCACCTGTGGGAATGAAACCACATCACAATTAAGGATGTTCAACAATGGAGATTGATCTGGGCCCTTGCTCTCTCTCTCTCTCTCTCTCTCTCTCTCTCTCTCTCTCTCTCTCTCTTTCTCTCTCTCTCTCTCACTCTATCTCTCTCTCCTCTCTCACCTTCTCTCAAATGGTAAAATAAATCTTTTAAAAAAATGTATTTAGGGAAAGCCAGGATGGCTCAGTGGGTTAAGTGCTCACTTTGAAGCCCCGAGGACTGAGGATCGAATCCGGGCTCTGGCCCAGGCAGACCCACATGCTCAACAGGGGTGTGCTTCCCAAATGCGGTGAGGCCCCCAGTTCAGTTAAAAAAAAATGTATTTAGAACATAAATGAACTGAGAATAGTATATGTCAAAATTTACATACTGAACGCTAACTATATATCCTAGGGGCTATCAGTTAAGAAAGATAAAATGAATAAAACAAGCCTTTTAGTTAAGAAGTTAGAAATTTTTAAAGAAGTCATCCCTACGGACAGCAAGGAAAAGGAAACTAATGAATTAGTAAATAGAAAAAAAAATAAAGTGGGTACAAATATGTAAATGTTTTTTCAATGGATATCTCTGGGAAATATAATTATTACAAAAAGAAAATTATAAAAAGGAATAAAGTAAGTATAATACATATATGGGAGCTATTTTAATTTTACATAATTCAGTGCATAGTTGCATACAAATATATTGGGGTTTCCTAATTTTGTGCAAAAATATAAATCAGAGTGAAAATTTTGAAGTGATTATTGTATAAATAGTTATAAAAAAGAAAACCTTGATTATGAAAGTTTTACAAGCAAGTTCTTCAAGTTTGCAGAGAACAAGTAGTAAAATTTTATATGAAATATTCGAGAGCCATAAAATACATAAGAGACAAGCCAAATAAGTTTATTATTATCTTCAGACTGAAAGAAAAAATGTTCAAGACACAAGTATACAAAGATCTCACTGATAATAGAGAGGTAATGTACAAAGAAACCAAATTAGTACTGCATTTAACAAATTTTCCACCCTAATTTTATAGGATCTATTCATGGGAAGGCAAGATGGTTTAGTATTTGGAAAGATGTTAGTAGCTTTTACTATAACCACATTAAGAGATTATGTGGCTGCACACAATACAATCCAAACCATTTTTCTCAAATATTTAAAATTAACTTATACTTTAAGATAATTCCAATCTACCCAAAAGGACTTTTTTTTTTTTGCAATAGAAGATAATAGTTCTGCAGGTCTTTAATAAAAGTAAACAAATAAACATAGCTAACATTGATGATAAAGAACTCACTTTGCTGTAAAACATTTTAGGGTCTTACAGAATCACAATAATTAAAGTATTATTTTCTGCGTATCAAAACTAAAAATCAGAATAACAGAACAGACCTAAAACCAACAGCACTAAAACTGATGCTATATATGTCCAATCTTAACAGATGATAGAGACTATAGCAAAGCTATGTAAAAGAAATTTGGTGACAGTTTTAAATGTTTAATTGTATTGCAAACTTTAAAGAAATGTAGTGAATATCAACAAAGGGATGATAAGTAGAGGCTTTGTAAACTTCAAAGTGATATATGAAATTATACAATAAGAAATCTCTTGTATTGCCCAAATAATAACTTGAAAACATCTGTATGGCAAGACTAAGCATATTAAAATGAAAAGTGGGAATATACATTGCATCTGGTATAACAGACAAAGGTTAATATCCTTAATTTTTAAGAGAGTGTTACAAATTATTACGAAAGTAGTAATATTTCATTGGGAAAATATCAAAGAACATTTGAAAATATGTCTAACCTCACTAGAAACAAAGAAATGTACATTAATGTAACAAAAGCCAAATATCACTTAACAATTTGACAGGTTTTTTAAAATTTTAGTGCCTAGTATTAGTAAGGCATATAATAAAATGTGTACTTTCTTACAATACAGTTCCTAAACCAAATTAGTTGAGCATCTAAAACTACATACAGATGTTAAATAGGAATAAAATCATAAATGGAAATACAACAATGTATAATAAAACCTATCTCCTGGCAATGGGGATTTATCATTTTTTACTTTAGTCTTTATAATATTCTGTATTACCCAAAATTTATACACAAAATTAACTCTATAATTAAACTAAATATGTGATTAAAATATACAATTTATGTATTGGTTAATAAAGAGACAGCATTAAAGAAATATATCTACCATATAATCTTACTTCTATAGATGAAAGTTATGAAAAAATATTGGAAAGTAGCACTAAAGATCATTGATGATTGAAGATCATTTGATGAAGTGAAATATTTTTTTCCTTTACACATGTACATAGTCTATTTTTTCTTATGAGCATGTGTTGTTTTCATAATGAGAAAAAATAAATTCAGATTTAATACATCAATTAAATACAGTTGATTCAAGTGTAATAATATGGTTTATAAATTTGAAGGTGGTATTTTGTTTGCATAATTTGAGATGGTCTTATTTTTTTATTTATTTATTTTTTGGTTAAGAAAACTAACAAGAACATCTTTTTTAGGATTATATACACATGAATGTCGTTTAAGAGGCTTGGCTTAATAGACATTACTCATCTGTATAATAAAACAGTAGTTAAATAATTATGTCCTGATTTAATATTCAAAATACACTAATAACAATTCCACGTACATCTTTATTCTGATAAAGGAATTGTGGTTTTGTCTGTTTTTTTTATTAAGTCAATGTAAAATTTTCATCCTAGTTCTGTTGGGTTTGATATGAGATTGATCTGCTTTTCAGTGGATAATCAAGGAAAAATTCCAGGATAAAGGAAAGAGTATGAATCACAGTTAGCATTTCTGTAACTGTGATACTAGGAAGCAAATGATAACTCTATAATGGGCTGGGTATGTGCAAAACTAGAAATAGTTGGGGAAGCCGGGATGGCTCAGTGGGTTAAGCGCTCACTTTGCAGCACCGGGGACCGAGGATCGAATCCTGGCCCCGGCCCGTGTGGACCCATGTGCTGAGCTGGGGAGTTCTCTCTCTGTCTCTGTATCTCTCTCTCTCTCTCTCTGTCAAAAATAAATAAATAAATAAATAAATAAATAAATAAATAAATAAAAGACTAGAAATAGCCCATTAAAATCTTATTACCTTTATTGTGGGCTTTTTGGCTTTTTCTGCCTCTACTCTAGTAGATTTGCTTGCATGCTATCACTAGGTTGTTAAAACCAAACACAACTATGTTGAAAAACCTAGGACTCAGATTATGATAATGTTAAAAGGAATAAAGTTTTTTTTTGTTGTTGGAAATATGAGTATTTTTTTAGTCTGTGTCCAAGTGTCTACTTTTTTAATTGCATTAGTTGGCTTTTTATTAAGTTTTAACAATTTTTATATGATTTAGATACATGTCTTTTGTCAGAAACATGTATCACAAATATCCTCTCACAGTCAATGGGTCACCTTTTCATTTTCATGATAATATCATTTAAAGGTAAGATGATATTAATATTGTTCAGGATTGTTATTGTTTTTTATTTCATATTGGATCTAATAAATCTTTGGTTATCTCAGGGTCATGAAGTTTTCTTTTTGTGTTTTCTAGAAAGTTTAGAGTTTTGGCTCTTACATTTAGGTACATAGTTAATGTCAAATTAAATTTTGTGTATAATGTGATATTGGGTTGAGCTTTATTAATTCAACAGGAATATCCAGTTGTTTTAGCACATTTGTTGAAAAGAGTTTTTCCTTCACTGAATTGAATTGATGCCTATGTTAAAAATTGTTTGACTATATATAGTCTATTTATATAAATTATTTGAATATATATATATATATACACACACACACACACTCTATTCTCTTCTATTGATCTGTGGGTTTGTATTTATATCACTATTATGATTAGTATAGCTATATTAAGGCTTGAAATCAGGTAGTGTACATTCTCTAACATTCATTGTTCCTTTTCAAGACTGTTGTGACTATTCTAAATACTTCGCTACACTATATAAATTTTAAAGATTTATTTTTATTGTTTTTGACAGAGAGATAAAGAGACAGAGACAGAAAGAGACAGAGAGAAGGGGGAGGGCCCAGAGTAGTCTCCATAGTTGCGTGTCATTGGTTTTGTACATAGTTTTATTCCACATGTGGGTGCGGGGCTGCACAGGGCAGGAACCAGGCTAGAGGCCTTCAACATAGGAGGCACACCCCTGTGAGCTGGGGGCTGAGCAGGGGGCCTCCCATATGGGAAGCTCAACCTGGTGAGAACCGAACTGAGGGCACACCACAGTTTAGTATATGAGTCCACACAGGCCAGGGTTGGGATTCAATCTTTGGACCCCAGGGCTGCAAGACAGGTGCTCAACCCATTGAGCCATCCCAACATCCCACTCTATATAAAATCTAAAATCAGTTCAATGACAACAACAACAACCAAAAATTGTGTTGAAAATATGATTTCATTGAAGACATTAATCAATGTAGGGAAAATGAATATTTTAAGTTTTGAGTCTACCAATTCTTAAAAATGGTTTGTAACTCTTTTAGATACTCTTTTAATGTCTCTTAATGATGCTCTTTAGTTTTTAACTATAGAGGTCTTACACCTATTTTATTTAATTTCTTCCTAAATAGTTAATGTTTTTTTATACTATTATAAATAGCCTTAGTTTTAATTTGTTTTCTGATTATTTATTGTTAAAAATGGAAATACAAAAATACAATTAATTTTACTATATTGACTTTGTATCCTGTAGCCTTATCAAAACCACTTACTTTTCTAGTCTGGTTTTAAAAAGTTACTCCTTAGTATTTTCTATGTAGACAATCATATAATTTATGTATAAGGATAGTATTACTTCTATTTCATCTTTTGTCTTTAAAAAAATCTTTTGTTTTTCTTGCCTATTGTACCAGCTAATAACTGTGATACAATGTTGATTAAAAGTTTTGAAAATAGACATTCTTTCCTTTTTTCCTGGTCTTAAGGTAAAAACATTTCATTTTTTACCATCCAGTGTGTTAGCTTTAGATATTGAGGATACCCCCCAACACACATACGCATTTTAATGTTAAAAAAATGATACTTTAGTCAGTGAGGTCAATAGCTTATATATTTGAACTCATATTTAAATATTACTTTTAAAGTATTAATATTTATTAACTCAAACATTAAACTTTGAGCCTTTAACAAATTAAGACATTAAGACTTGTAAATTATTTCAAAGAGGAGTGACAATACAGGTCCTTTGTTTATGTTATTTTTAAGTTAAAAAAGGAAAGACATTAGTTTTCCAGAAGTTCAAATAAGAAAGAATAACATATGATAAAGATACTCTCTGAAAACACTATATTCCCATGAAACATCACTATATGAAGGAACTTGATACGTTTAGCCTCCAGGTACAGAGGCTCCAGTGAGGTTTTGATGATCTCATTTTGCTCCAATCAAGAAGACCAAGACATTGATGTGACCGACTTTCCTGTATTCCAAATCTCCACTCACTACCAGGAATCTTTGGTGTCAATTATTACAGTTTCAGTGGCCCCATTAATGTCCCCTACAGATTCAGGGAGATTCAGGAATCCTTATCTCCACCACAAGCTTGTCGATTCTCCAGCCCTAGCTCTGGAATGTTCTGATTTGATTCCATGAGAGCTACTTGAGTGATTCTTCTCTCTTTCTGACATTCAATTTATTGATAAAGGAAGGGAAGATTGGAAGCTAAATCATAGTATTTATTTTTTTATTTTATTTTTTTTTGTTTTTTTTTTTTAATAATATTTATTTTTAATTTTTTTTTTTAACAGAGAGAGATACAGAGAGAGAGATACAGAGACAGAGAGAGAACTGAACTGGAGGAGCTCCCAGTTCAGCACATGGTTCCGCACGGGCCGAGGCCGGGATTCGATCTTCGGTCCCCAGCACTGCAAAGTGAGCGCTTAACCCACTCAGCCATCCCGGCTTCCCCATAGTATTTATTAAAAGCACTAGGAACTACAAATTTGTGTTTTATGTAGAATAGGTTTTAAGTTCTGTTTATATAAAACTTTTATTATAAAAATCAAAGCATAAAAAAAGTATTGTCTGCTGAGGAGTCAGAATTGTGTCAGGAATAACTTCATTCTAGTGGATTCTAAACATCTAGAGAGCTGGCAGGCTCAGGCACTAGTTTTGTATCTGAGAACAAAGAACGTAAATTCTTTTATAAAGTTAAGAATTTCTTTGTTCACAAAGTAATTACATCCTGTTTTATCTGTTTTGTCGGTTCAGATTTTTGTATTCTGGGTCTAGATAAAACCAAGCATACCCATAATAAAAACAAAAGTATACTGCTTTGTTCCACAGTACTTTTAAGCCTGCTGTTTCATATGATCAAACTACAGGGCAGCATATAAATGCATTCATTGTATGTAGAAATGTTTAATGTGTGTTGGGAAGATAGATTTCTTTCCAGGTTATCTCTTGCAAAGCTGCTCCCTCACTCCCACCTGACTTCACCACTCACCCCCTACTTTGCTTTCTGTTGTAATTATGCATTCACTATAAGGAACTTTTCACCTCTCCTTGAATTGTTATCCTCTTTCATATCTCCATGCTGTTGCATTAGCTGTTTCTGCCACCTAGGATGTCCTTTCCCTCTTCTTCACTTATTAAATCTTACCCAGTTCTTAAAATGTAATACAAAATCTTCTCATTGCTGAAGCCTTCCCTGAATTGCTAGCCATTACTGGGAGTTCTCACAGCACTCTGCACTTACTTTTATTAGGGCATTTACAAAAAGAGTTGGGCTCTTTCTTTTGCTCATGTATGTCAACTAGATTAATCAGGGCTATAATTTTCATGTTCTGAATGCTGAAAATAAATACATGTTTGGTAACTGTTGGATGAGTGGCTAAGTAAATGAATGAATGAATGAATGAATGATTTTTAAACTTTTCTTTGTTCTCCTTTCTTTGCTCTCAATATTTTCCCAGGCACTTCATATGTTCTAACTTATTATATAATTTCCTTATTATATTATTGTCAGTGTCCTCCCAGTACATTAGGGTGTTGGTCTCTAGTATGTAGTAACACTTATTTAAGGAATGGGTAGAAATCCCTGTCACATATTTTCCCTTCAAATCTCATGTCTTTGATTGTTGTGATTGAGGAAGTAGGCCAAGTTATCCATTTTCTTACTTTCCCTGTAGGCCAGGCACCTTTGTCTAAAATTCCTCAACATCTGAATAGGATTCTTTGTGATAAGCCTTTGAGTCTCTGTTAAACATTTAACTATTAGCTAAATATTATCACCTTTTATCAGCCTTAACAAGTTAACCCAAATAAATGTATCAGATTGGCCCTAGTAGAACTGGTATTTAACACTGCCTAAGTGCCTTTGGTTCACTAAGTTGGACATGGTCATTCCCCTAAGAAAGCTTGCATCTACTGCTGAAATCCTCAAATATTTGGTGTTTGCAACATGCTTACAAATGTAGAAATCTCTTAAATGTCATAATAAAATCACTACTGTGGGACTGCATCTCCATAAAAGTGTTCATGATTATCACACACTTCTTTTGTCACCCAGAAACACCATTCTTATGTTTTCTGAAAACTGTTTAGTATCTAGACTAAGCTCTATTCTATTATAAAGAAACAAAGTTCTCACGAGACACAGTAAACATTTTGCCGTTCCATGACATCATAGTATAGTGCTTATCTCTTGCTTCTTTGCTTTCTAGGCCTTTACAAACTATTCACAAATCGTTCTCTTTCATAAGTGAGTGAAAGAGAAGTTTAGTTACAAGAATAAATTATATACTTTGATCCAAATTTGGGGAAACACTAACTAAGAATATTTTGTCCTGAACGATGGGCAAGTTTACCGTAGGAAAGAGAAAATGAAAACGTCTGCTCCATGAAAGGAGGTGCAGGGATATAAGGGTTCTATGTAGCTGGCAGGCAGCATGAAGCACCTAAGAATGGACAGTCATCAAAGGAAGAAGGATGATGGTGCAGGCAAAGAAAGACACTTCCACCTCACAAATGAGGGAGTCCAGGCCAGTCTAAGTTCAGGACCTCCTGGAGTCATCTGTGGTGCTATTGACTCATGGTTATGGTAACTGTCACTCAATCTTAGGATTTAATATATAATTAGCCTTGTGTATGGCCTTATGTCTATTGTCATACTCTGTTCCTCTGGATATAACAATTCCGCAGGCAGTTTTCCAGAACTAGAATAGACTTCATCATCACAGAAAAGTACAAGTCCTTTTTATACCACCTCTTTTCCTTCTTCCTTCAGACAGGACTCTAATTCTTTCCAGTAGCCTCTGCTTTTTAAGTCACTCGTAACAATTTCCTTGTGAACTACCTCTGTTTATATTGTGTTCCTTTTTAGTGGCCTTTATTTGTTTCTGAGAATAAATATTATGTTCATTAAATTCTGTTTTTTTCCCCCTTAATGTAGCATCTCACTTCATTCCTTCTCATAGCAGCAGATTTCCAATTCTAGTCAACAGCAGTTTTTATATTTTTTCTTCCAGGGCTAAACAAGCTTGTTAATAGACAATATAACACACACACACACACACACACACACACACACACACACACACACTATTGTTAACCAAAACTCAAGCAAACAGTATCTGAGACTTTGCCAGTTGTTTGAGAATGCCAGTTGTTTGAGTTCCAGTTAGTGGAGAATCTACTTACATTTATCTGGCATCTACAACCCCCCATGGGTACTGTTTAACTGAGAGTCATATATATATATATATTTAGGGATATATGGACTGAGAATCATTGCATAAGTACAGGTAACAAGAGATAGCCCTAAAATATAAGCACTCCTTAATCTTTGAAAGTAAAAGAATATAAGAGGATACAACAGAAAATTCTTAGCAAAAACAGCTCATTAACTATCTTCACGTACCAAGGAAAAAGGTACATGTCTAACAGGAGAAATGCCCAAGAATATTCAAAGCACAAATGTTCATAATAGACCAATCTACTGGTAAATAGATACATTCATAACAAATGCTCTATACCAAATATAGAGTCAAATATATATCGCACAGCTATATATAGCACATGGAATTATTTCAGAAATACGTTGTTTGGCAAAAAATAAAAATCCCAAGAGTACATAAGTAGGATTTAATTTACATGTAAAATAATCACTATTGATTAAGCATATGAGGATATTGATTAAACTGAAAAAAGAAGGTAAGGCAATAATTAACACCAAATAATTAAATTTGTAATTGCCTAAAGGAAGGTGATGAGGTCAGTGATGGGCACAGAGGGGCTTCAAGATTATGACCATTCTAGAGTTGGGTAGAACAATATATGAATCTACATTTTACTATTATTATACTTTAATATATTATAGATATAATGTATATATTTAATAAAATAATTGAAAATAAAAACAATAATAATACCATAATGAAAAGAAATGGGAAAACATTAAACTGCACTCCTACTTAGCATAATGGCTAGACTAAAATTCCATATATGAACAGCTTCTTCTCAAGAAAATAATAGTTCTTGGCAAATTTCTTGTGGGGGTATTGAATCTATAACTGATCACAGATTTTTCTGAAAATTGCCATGTGGCTTTCTTGCCTCATGTTTTATTAATAACATAATAATTAAATATTAATAAAATTCATAAATGGTTAAAGACATTTAATGGTGCAATTTGCTTAGGACTTTTTAGTGCAGTGTATACACACAACCTATTGTAAGAGGATTATTATCTTCAATGTGTTTTGTGTGTGTGTGTAATTTCTCTGTATGACTCAAACAGAGAGATATAAAAATCCAGGCATCAACCTGTCTCCAATATTTTTTTCACTTTTCTTCCTAAATAACGTTTACATTCATCCTCTCCTTTGCATTCTCATTGTCTCTACCTTGGCTCAGACCCTCATCATGTTTTGTTTTTACTGATATTTTAGTAGCTTTATAAGTGTTTTCTATGTCCTGTCTCTTTCTTTGCCAAATCAACTTCCACAGAACTTGTGACCAAACTGGTCTTTCTGAAAGACAAATCCTGCCCTAATTTCCTAATTTCCTGTAGAATAAACCTAAACTCCTCAGAATGACACGACTGTTTCTTAAAAATTCAAATACAACC
>PVKE010004137.1:49591-66814 GCA_004027555.1 Craseonycteris thonglongyai
TCAGTGCATATTTATTTCTATTTTACTTTTTGACAGATAGAGAGAGAGACAGAGACAGAGACAGTTAGAGAACCGAACTGTGGGAACTCCCCAGTTCAGCACGTGGGTCCTGCCTGGGCCGGAGCCGGGATTCGATCCTCGGTCCTCATGGCCTCAAAGCGAGCGCTCAACCCGCTGAGCCGTCCCGGCTTTCCCCCAACCTATTTTTTTTAGTCTTATACACATGGTATGCTTCAGCTTTACTAAACTATTTCTACTTCCCCTTATGTGCTATGCATGTTCATGCAAGGAGACCTTTGCATATGCTCTTCCTTCTTGGTAAGTAATTGCCTTTTATGCACCGTTAATGAACTCTCTAAAACTTGGCTTCCTTATTACCTCCTTTGTCCTCATTGATTCTGACCTTATCCCACATTCTCACACATTTAGGCACTTTCTCTTCTGTACTTTCTTAATATGCAGGACATATTTCTGTGACAGCATTTTAAAAATATATAATGAAATAATTACTTGTTTGTTTGTCTCCCCTCTAGGCTTTGTGTGCATTAAGAGAGTAGACTGAAGTTTCTTATTTTATTTCTGGGTGTAAAACATTATCTGAAAAATAAGTTTGTGGAATAATAAGAGAATCAAGTTGATGAAACTAATAAAGAGGGCAAATATGAATGCAGAATTCGAGCTCAACATGGGAAGAAAGAGACAGATTACAATTTTCAGGCTAGTAATTAAGGAAATTAATGGGAGAATATAGTAAAATGCTTTATTCACTTAAGGTGAATATTCTTCATCATGAACCATGGTCCTTATTCAAATAAAATGCTAAGAAAAAAATTATTAAATAGTAACAGTGAGTCCAGTAAATTGATGATTGGAAAAAGAAAAGAAAAAGATTTATTTTGGTACCTTCAATCAGTGTCCAGAAAATGCCAAGCAAATATTTTAGGAAGGAGAAAACCAGTGCACATAGGTGCTGAATGAAGCTCCTTGGTGGGCAAACAAGATCTATGCGATGAAATATTTGATCAAAATGTTTATTTGTAAAGTTGGTGCTCCACTAGACTGAGGAAAGGTTTCTATCCCAAACATTTGCTTTTTGTCATTGTGAAGGAGAGTTCAGTGAATCCAATTAACTGAGCAGAAAAGACTGCCCAAGGCCAGATGCACTCCTTTATGCCTTCACAGAGCTGCTGTGTTGTTTAAACTTACTTGGGTACTCCAGCATTTGTGCGGGCTTCTGGAAGTCAGCTAGACCATTCGTATTTTCTGGGAGAAAAAAACCCCCAAAAACTAAAGGGAGTAGCTATGGTCTGCTGTGGTCTGTGTACACTAGAAGTGTAACTCAGAGGCCTGCTGTCTGATAGCATCACTACCATGTAACATGAGCCCACCCTGTGCCAGGCACTGTGCAAAACACTTTACATACACATAGACTCTCATTTAATGTCACAACAATAAAGTGAGGAGCATTTATTCACTTCCATTTCACAGAAGATGAAATAGAGTCTCAGGTTAAATCACTTGTGTAAGGTCACTTAATATAACCAGTTAAGAACTGAGCCAAGAAATGAACAAAGAGCTTTCTGAGTTAGTTGTTAGATTGAGCAAAAAAAATTCAAGATGCCTCAATATTACATGGTATATGCTTACATTAAAGCATTAGTCAATGTTTATCTTAAATTCAAATACACTTGGAAGTCTTACATTTTATCTGGTAACCTTATATTGAGTGAGTCCAACCTCTCTAACATGTGTCACCCAGTTGACTGCTTTGGCAGATGATTCCAGGAATATCTCTGAGTGAGCAAATTGGCAAAGCACAGGCAAAAAGCAGATTTGACAAGAGTTGCATGTCTGCCATTTCCCAGATGCAATCGCTTACACAGATCACCAAACACTACCTGGGAGACTGAGATTAGGACCTTTGAGGAAATAGCAACCCAAGGTCATACCCAGCTATAGAGGTAGATTTCTATGAAGTTGATGAAACTAAAGTTTCAGGACTTCTCACTTGCATGAGAAAAAAACTCAGCAAGCTTTTTAGTATGTATAACCCCATAAAATTATATAAACGCCAGGCCCCCCAAAACCTGGATCTGTGTCATACAATATGTTTCTGTCAGAACCAGAAAGCAAAGCCAAAACTTGCCTCTCCCAAGTTCTTTGCTTTTTAAATTCTTGCTTAAAACTGTGTGGACCTGGACCTGTCACCTAAAAATGGCTCAATGCATATTTGGTAAATTGATGAATGAGCAAATGAATGAAGGGATAGCAGATTTGAGAAAATAAAAGGAAGTGCATGCTCTTAAACTCAGTATTGAGTACTTGATTATTCACATTACACGTCTTGAGCACCTGGCCTTTTTCTTATTGTGCCATGTTTTTTTTCTCTGGATATAAGTGTATTTATTTAACAGAAAAACATGTTACCTGGGGTGGGGATTAGGGCAGGATCCTCTTTCATTACTCAGACCCAGTGGAATTGGAAGGTATTCTCAGAGTTTGTCTTTCTAGGGTTATCCTTTTTATTATCTAAGCTTGGGTGTCCTGGCATGGCTTTATTTAACTATATTGTTCCAAAGTTGTTACAATGGGGTTACTCCACCTATTTTTTAAACCTTATTAGACTATTTAGAAGGTCTGCTTATCTTATGCCTAGTTACTTTTAACTAATTAAATGCTTTGGATAAAAAATAATCGAAAGTGGACTCTGGGCATGTTTTTCACCCAGTTAATCACATTCCTGCTTATTGGATAATTGTATGTTTTGCCTGCCCTAGAGAAAGGACATTCAAATCAATAGTAGGGAGACAGCCTAGGGGTGGGGTAGGTGAGGGAACAGGATAGGTATCAGATGCTTGATCTCATAAGTATTCAATAACCATACAGCCCACCACAGAAGTGAAACTCTATACTGAAGGTTCTAAAGGGACACAAAGCCACCTCCCTTTCAATGTATCTTCCTTGTACTGCAATATGACATTACGATAAAGCATTATTCTTTAAAAATACATTGCTACAAATGATAGATTTGGAACTTAGACTATATGTGAAGTCTTCGTTTTCTACAAAAAAATGGTCAAAATTGTCACTTTTAAAATATTTATCTATTTTTATTCTTTGATATTAAAAATATTTATTCACACATAGTACACTTGTCAAATATAGAAAAGTACAGAGAATAAAGTAGAAATGAGCTGTATTTTCTGATAATCACTAACAATATAGATGTATTTTTCCTTAATATTTTCACATATACATATGTACACATGAACTTGTCTTAAGAGTTGAGACCATATTTTCTATAGAGCTTACTATAATTTTAAGGCATTTTCTTACACAGTAGTATGATGTAACATGAGAAATAAGCAAGACATTTATGTGTAAATGGTTGTAAGTCAACTCAATAGTTAACATTATATTTATACTTACATTGTTCATTGCAATCCTCTGTTTGGACTCAGGTCTTTAATGGTTTATCATTCAATGGTACCCATCAATAAAAGAAAATATTCATAAGGTTCATAAGTATGACAAAATTTAATATATTTAATTTCCTTAAATTAACCTAAACTCAAAGTACTTTTCCCCATAGTGTTGCATCCAGAGAATGGGGTCTTAATCTATAAATAACTGTTTTTCACATTCGAGGTTCAACTAGAATCATAATAAATATGATAATTATTGTTTGCAATTAGGACTATTAATCTTTATTCAACAATCTGTTAATGCACTGAAAAATGTATAATGAGTGACTCAATTTAGAATGGCCCAAAAGCCTGTTACCTTAAACACTAGCATTGTGAGTGGATTTTTAATATGTTATATGCAGACATTATTTTTTAGATTTATTTTATTGTTTGAGAGAAGGTAGAGGAAGAGAGAGAGAGAGAGAGAGAGAGAGAGTGAGAGAGAGAGAGAGAGAGAGAGAAGTGGGGAGGTCCAGAGCAGTCTCCATATTTGTATATCATTAATTATGACAGTTCCATTCCACATGTGGATCTGGGGCCACATGGAGAGGGAACTAAACTGGGGGTCTCCTTCATGGGAGTGGAAAACATTTGCCACCATTCTAGCAGTTACCAGTTGTGTCACAGTTCAGCATATGAGTTTGCACGGGGCCAAGGCCAGGATTGGATCTCCAGACCTGCTGAGCTACCCTGGCATTCCCTCAGCCATTTTTTAAAATGGGTCACAACTTAAATCCTAGAATCAGAGAACTCATTGATTAGGTTCCCATAAAGAACTCAAGTTTCTACCCTGGGCTTCTGAATCTCCAAATTCACATTATTTTAAAGCAGAAATTATAATATGTCTTTAATGAAAGATAATGCCAAAAACTATTTCTTCACATCTTGATATCTACATAAATTAGATAAGAGTTGAGGACTTTTTTCTTTCAAAATTTGTGGAAAGTGATATCTCTATCATTCCTTTTCCAGCTGTGGTTAATTTTGTCATGAGTCCTGTCAGAAGTTTTGGTAGTTGCTTCAATCAGAGACCAATAGCTACTTGCTACCATTTATAGATATGCTATTAAGTTATAGAAAAACATCAACTCTATAAATGTAATATATAAAGTAATCTCTTGCTTATCTGAAAATCATTTTAATGTCATACATAATGATTTGACATTAAACAAGATAAGTTACCAGTTTTCTAACAGTGTCATCAGAAAAAATTTTAACCTCCCCAGCAATATAGCTAGACTGTGTATATTTTAATTATTTATATTTTAACTCCTCCATTTTCTTAGTCATCTAAAATATCAGAAATATATTATATCTCAGTAAGGATGGGTCTAGGGAAGCATGTAGGTTTCTGATGAAGTAAATTAATAGAAGTATAAAGAGCAACATAGAAAATAAATCTTTCATAGATAAAATTATCTACACATTTATCACTCCAGGGGTCTTCATGCTGGAATAGGCTTTCACCTGGAGGTCCATTAAGACTTTCCATCAGGCATTCAAGCAGGAATAGTTGTAAGGAAACCCATTTTCAAATCTTCAACCGCCACATGTATCGTTTCCTAGAATTGATGCGCCTAACAATTTGCGAGCTGTCAATGCATCACAGTAGAAGCTTCCTGTTATTCTACTTTCCTAAATTTTTTTCCCCTAATTGCTTTTCTTCCACTTTACAAAAGAGAGTCATACATTTCACACAAAGAGGCTCTTTGTATGTTATATTACCTCTGGGTGAGGGCTCAATCAAAGGGACAATTTAAATGATACTAATGAATGGGAAATAATTTCTTTTGCCAATAAGGTGGCTTCTAAATCTTTGCTTTCAATAAAATTGAATGAAGAACGAATTTAGTAATTAGATCATTATAGATATTTTTAATGAGAGAGCAATATGTGATTTTTGTCTTATAGCTTGAAAGAAGTTCAATGAATTGAGTTTCATTGCCATAACAAAAATTTTTGTTACCATCTATTTCTACCAAAAAAAGTTATCTCAATAAATATGTCTATAAATAAGAATAGAATTGATTCTGAAAACTGTTTCTTTTTACAAGAGGGTATACAATCTGATTAAAACAAAACAAGAGCATCCATCGTCTATTTCATTAAGAATTAAATTCTTTGCAAATTGGTACAACTGCTATGGAGGACAATATGCAGATTCCTCAGAAAATTGGGAATGGAGCTGCCATATGACCTGGCAATCCCGCTTCTGGGTATCTATTCCAAAAGACTTGAAAACCTTAGTCTGTAAAGACATATGTACTCCAGTGTTCATTGCAACACTAATAATGGTGGCCAGGTCGTGGAAACAGCCATGACTGCTGAGTCTTTCCTTGAACCTCATGGTTCCTTGGAGCCAGTGTAGTAAAGCAAATGAGGACTGAGTCCAGAGGAAGGAGATTTGAAATATCTAACAGACTTTGATACTGCTGAGGTAAGTGAGCATGAATAATTTTCTGCACCTCACAGAACCTTGGCTTTCTCATTTATAAAATAAGGGAATTGGACTAATTTTAGATGCCACAAACTTTTTTCCAAGTCTAAAGTGTCTGTGACTCTGTGGGAAGTTACTATGATGATGAAATGTTCCATTTCATGATTATTGTCATGCTTATATTATTGTATACATTGTAAAAACTCATTGGTGAATTTTCTTGTCATAAAGCTGACAAAAATGTATGACTTCAGAAGCAATAATAGTACAACGTATTGATTGATGTGTGTCATTTATTAATGTTTTTATATTTATTGTTTCATCAATCTATCATATGTATTATAAGAATTTATAAAATTTATTATCCCCATTCTAGTGTGGGATAATGTTGAGATCTAAAGATGTTAATGACTTGTCCAAAGTTACACATTTAGTGAATGGCAAAGCCAGAACTCATGTTTATTTCTGCCAGTTCCAAAGTCCGTGTTTGAATAATTTCAAACACAATAATTAGAAGAAACCTGGAGAATAAATCATATGTACTAAGATACTACCTCCTAGATTTATACATAAGAAACAAACCTGGGGGATATTTTTTTCATTCCTATCAAGGATTAGTGAAGGTTTCCAGAATTATTCTGATTCCCACAACAAGCCTGGGAATTTCACTCTTTCTTTATGAACTCAAAAGCACCCCTGCTTACATGGAAAAATGGAGAAGGGGAATTAACACAGGAATTTATACTTTTGTTATTACTGCACATACACATTTTAAGATGTACTCAAAAGATGGTAAATTATTCTGTATACATAGACTCTTAAGGGAATACTGAACTTTGCCATCTACTTAACCTGAATATTGTCATATCCTGCCAAAAATCAATCACACACTGTGATTTTGTCAGAAAACTTGCTGTGACAGGTGTTTTTTAGAAGAAGATAATTTCCTGTTATCTGCAAGGTTATTTGAGACCTTATTTTCAGTAGCACTAAAGAAACATGTCTAAAATAATGTAAAGCAGCAGCCTTGGTTAACTAAACCAAGTTTTAAAAAATGACCCTTAAGCTTATTTTTATTATAAATTTTATATCAGCCCATATTGTTCTGGATATAGGTAAGTGCCTTTTTGAAGAAAAGTGTAATAATGATGTTTATTTTAATGATATATGGCTTGAAGTAATGAGTGAAATGCTCTCTCTCCTTCTCTCCAAATCAACATTAAAGCTTCCTACATTGAGGGAATTGATTGGGAGTATCCAAAGGGAGCTGAAATATGTCTACAAATTAAAGATTGATACTAGGAGACTTTAGTATTTCCCAGGAGAACATTAACTGCATTTGAGGTCTAAAAGTCATACCCTCAGTAATTTTGCTGAGAAATTAGCATTGGATTTTTGGGGTCATTGATTCTAGTTCATGATAAGTACATGCTATCTTCTTCAGTCACTGAGGTCTAATTATACTCATCCTTATGAATTACAAATATTTATTTCATGCCTATATTTTTAAAAAGGTGGTTTCATATCAGAGTTTTCTAGAAGATTTAAACATTAAAAAGTGTTTAGAATTATTACAGTTTATCTTTTCTTAGGGCTGGGGAGAGGAAATCTGGTTAATTTACAAAATATGCTTTAAGAAGAAAACCTGTCACTCATTCAGTTTTTTTTTTTTCCCAAAAATTTTATATTAGAATGATTGGGTTGACATTGGTTAGTAAAATTATTTACGTTTCAAGTGTACATTTTTATAATACATCATCTATATATTCTATGTACACCACCCAGAGTCAGTTCTGCTTTCATCGCTGTATATTTGTCCGTCCCTCCCTCCTTTATCACCAACCCGCTGCCTCTGGTCATCACCAAACCGCTGCCTGGGTTCATGAGTCTATTTCTTTGTTTGTCTTGTTCCTTTGTTGTTTTCAGGATTGTATTTCACATATGAGTGAAGTCATATGGTTCTTGACCCTTTCTGTCTGATTTATTTAACTCATTTAATTTTTCAAAATTTGGTGTCATTGTGTTAAAAACCATCCAGTGAGATTTGCAAAGCACATCCTACTCTAAGCTTGTGTTTCTTTCTTTGTCTTTGTTTGTTTGTTTCTTTTTTAAGATTTTTTTAAATTGTTTTTGACAGAGACAGAGAGACAGAGAGAATGGGGAAGGCTCAGAGCAGTCTCCATAGTTGTACATTATCAATTTTCAACATGGTTTTGTTCCACATATGTGGGCAGAGGCCACACAGGATGGGAACTGGGCCAGGGAGCTTTTGCATGGGAGGCACGACCCCTTGAGCTGGGGGTGAACCGGGGGCTTCCCACACAGGGAGCTTGCCCCAGCAGGAACCAAACTGGGGCCACACCCCAGTTCAACATATGGGTCCATGCAGGCTGGAGCTGGGGCTGGGATTCGATCCTCAATCCCTAGGGCTTCAAAGCAAGCGCTTAACCCGCTGAGCCATCCCGGCTTCCCTAGGCTTGCTTTTCAATTGAGACTATTTTTGTGTGTGCAGAAGCAGAATGAATTATAAATAATTATAGCATTTAAATTCTAAGTTTATTTTCAAGTGTAGTTGATTTGGCTTGAATGGGGATTCTGTAGCTATTTAGTAATTAGGAATGATAGTTCTCTGCAATTCATAATTGTGCCCCAAACAGGTGTTTTCTTTTTTCTTTTCAGTTTTTTAATATTAGATATATTTTGAGCTTTTGCAGAAAAATACATTTACAAATGATCATGAGCAAATAAAAACTTTAGCTGAATGTAAAAGACAGGAACTGTATTTTTTGTTACATTTTTAGAAAGTATTTTTATTGGACAAATCAAAGGAATCTGCATTTCTGCATTTGGAAGTTTTGATAACAGTTAATCAGTTAGAGGTGATGGTTCCAATGGGCATTGTGCAATAGTAATAAGAGAATTAGAAGGAAAAAAACTGATAAAATTATATGTTACTCATTATTCCAGAAAATATACACACAGAGACACACGCAAATTTAGGCTATTCATATTATGACGTAAACATTAATATAGGACAAAACTACATCTTACTTCACCATCAGAATTAAAATAATGATGGGTCATAATTTATTTGGGACCATTAATGACTGCATGTATCTGAGAGTTGTTTAATCCCTTAAGATAAAAAGTTATTAATAAATGGCCCACAACAATTCTCCAACCTAAAATGTCAATTTAAAAATGATTTGGATGGAGTGTTTCTGATTAAATTTCCTAAGGAGCATATGCTTAGAATGGTTTACAGATTGCAAAGCAGAATTAAGGTTATCCAACTGGACCTATCAAGAGGATTCTTCCCTCTCACTGGGGTGTACTATCTTGGACCAATACCAGTTGACTCATAGGGCTGTTTCCAAGAACGACCGTAGAAGCAAAACAAATACTCTGCCACCATGTCACCAACTGAGATGAAGATGTCTGTCCCCTTTGAAAAGAATGTGATGAAAAAAGGCTCTAATTTACATGAAATAATAAATTAGGGAACAATGACTTAAATTGAAGATGTTTACTGAAAGGTTGCAGCACTTGAATGATAGGTCATTTCTCTTATTTTGCTCCCTTATGAATCTGAATTGTCTTATGAAAGATGTATAATTTCTATTTAATATTTCCCTTTAACTAGCTACTTTGCCAGTTTTGTCTGAAAATTTACCAACTTAGAATTTACCATATTTTAGAGTTTATTTAAATTTTTTCTTTTACAAAAATGAATCCAAACTCATTTGAAATATTCTGAATATGGAGTAAAGTAGAAAAAAGAAAAAAATCCACATTGGGTATTTTTCCTCAGTGATGAACAATTTGATGTGCTGTGTGGCTTGAATAACTGATATTATTATAGTAGACTCTCCATTAACTGGAACTCAAGCAACCAGCAAAAATCTCAAGCATCTGGCGAAAGTTTACTTACATTTATCCAGCACCTATCAATCCCCATGGGTGCTGGTTAATTGAGAATCTACTATACTATGTTTTACCAAAACAGACTTTAGTGTGATCAAGTGTATGTCTGCATAAGCAACATAAATGACCACAGTACTGGAGAGAAGTACAGGGGCTGTAGGGATTATGTGTACAGGAAATCTGGGAGGACCACTCTTAGTCTCTCCAAATACTAACAACATCCTTCATTGATGGGATGATGCAGGGCCAAGAGGGAATAGCTTTGGACCATTCTTGGTCCTTCTTAGATCCAGCCACATTGTTCTTCTGGCAAGAATGCTTTTTAGCACGCCCTTTTACAATTTTATTGTAATTCTTTCTTCATGTGTTTGCCATTCATTTTAGCTAAGTGAGGATTCCTTGGGCTCCTCATAGATTGTGTCTTCACGCTGGTAAGTAATGCTTATCACAAAAGACTTCTGAATGAAGTTTCTAGTAGGTGCAAGGATGACCCGAGAATTAATGAGATTGTGCCACAGCCCTGACATAAATTTATTAAATGCATGCCATTCAGTATTAAATGTAAATCCTCTTGATGGCATCCTTATTATTAAATGCTGAAGTGCACTATGCACTAATTTGTTTATATTGCATCTTTTTTCAGAGTAGACACCTTGGTAAATATCAGAACATGGAAAGAAAAACTCAGCATTGCTGTTGAGGCCTACCAGTGAGACTAAGATTTTAAACATATTTTAGCAACATTTCCCATGTCAATATTAAGAAAGAAGAGAGCAAAAATCACTTTGATAACTTACTTGCTTAAATTATTTGGCTGAGCCCACAGTATATGAATATGTTGATGAATATTTTCCCATGATAGACAAAAAGAATAACCCTCAGGTCTATTTTGAAAAAAAAAAAAAGAAGGGTCTTTATTATATTTCAGTTTCTGACCAAAAATCAGACTATTTCTTAAGAGACATTTTCTCTTAACATTTCTGCCTTCAATGCATCAAGACTCTATTCAGATATATTTGTGTCTGCCCTTTTAACAGCTGTATCATATAGCAATCACAGATCTGGTTTGATTTTCTTCAAAGATCTGATCTCAGATATCTTATCCTCACAGCAGGCAATTTTTATGTAAAATACTGGTATCAAGTATAATGGATCCGATGACAGTTTTAAAATCTTTCTACATTAATGACTTTTCCAACTGTATTTAAATGTCATACTTCCTATACGGTGTGATGAATGTGACACTGTTATTATAATATCCTAAGTAACCACTCTGATTGGGACACGGTCCATTCTTCAAAACTGTAATTGACTAATGCAATATATTATTACAATTTATGACTTCCAAGAGGAAAATATCCATTTAACTTGAATGAGTTTTCAGTTACAAATGTGTGATTATGTATTTACTTTGCTATTACAACATATTTAGAAAAGATAGACCTTAGAGTAAGAACTGGTCATGATAGATTTATCAGAGCTCCATATGACATTGCTAAATTCCTTTTCTGGGGGGACAATTTGGGACAGGTGGCAGAATGGTTCTTTGTATACTGACAAATATCCAGAACCAAACTTAGCAGTACTAAAACAAATTTTATTGAGTCTAAACACTTACAATAAACTGCAAGTCTTTAAATTCAACAATTGGATCAATATTGGTCTATGTATACACCCATGGAATCAGCACCACAATCAAGACAGTGAACATATTCATTACCTCCAAAAGTTTACTTGTGCCTCTTTGTAAATCCTGCATTCTATTCCTCTCTGTCTACCCTACTCTACATATTGGCAATCACTAATCTGTCATTATTGATTAGCTTGTACTTTCTAGAATTTAAATAAAATCATAGAGTTTACTATTTTTTGAAAGACTTCTTTCATACAGCATAATTATTTGTAAAATTCAGATATATTGCTATATATATAAATAATTCATTCTTTTTGTTGATGAGTGATATTCTGTGGTACAGATACCAAAATTCGTTTACCTATTCACCTATTGAGAGGCATTTGTGTTGTTTGTATGTTTGGTTAGTATTATACAAATAAAGCTGGCTAAACTACAAAGCACTGATACAAGAAATGTCAATTATTTCCAATTTGACCTATATATTTAACTCAGTCTAAATGAAAATACCAGCAAGTATTTTTATAGATATTGCCATGATGATTCTGAATATACGTGGAATGGAAAAAGAGTGAGAATAAACAAAACAATTTTAAAAAAGGATATGAAGTGGGAGGACTCAAACTACCCAATTCCAAGATGAATGAGAATAAACAAAACAATTTTGAAAAAAAGAGTATAAAGTGGGATGACTCAAACTACCCAATTCCAAGATTAATCATAAACTTTGCTAACTAAGGCAGTGTGGGATTGATGAAAGGATATAATACATAGATAATGGGACAGATTACCAAAGCCAGTCATAGGCACACACAAATATGGGCAATTTATTTTTTTACAAAATTGCAAAGACCATTCAATGGAGAAATGGTTGATTTTTAAACAAATAGTGCTGAAATATGAATATCTCCATATACAAAAAAAAAAGTAATCTCAACACATCTTATTCTTTAAATGGAAATTAACTTTAATGAGTCATAACCCTACATTAGCTGTAGGTTTTTTTCAGATGCCCTTTATTACTTGAAGTTCTCTTCCATTCACAATTTACTAGGAGTTTTTATTAGCAATGGATGTTGAATTTTACAATATGTTTTCAGTATTTTTGCATCTATTGATATGATCATTTGCATTTTTCTTAGTTTAATATGGAAAGTTACATGTATTGATTTTTAAATGTTGGATAAGACTTGTAATCATAGAATGAATTCCACTTGATAATGTGTTTTTTACCCATAATGTCTTATTCTTTTTTATGTATTGCTGTATTTTATACTTTTCTTTCTTGCAACGTCTTTGTCTGGTTTGACCATAGAGGTATTATTGGTGTCATAAGTCTATTTTCTAGAGAAAATTGTGAAGAATTGATATTATTCTTAAAATGTTTGCTACAATTTGCTAGTGAAATTATCTGAATATTCAGTTTTTAATTTAGTGGATTGTAACTATAAGTTTAATTTCTTTAGATATAGAACTACTTATGTTATCTATTCTAAAGTGAGTATTGGTAGTTTGTGTTTTTGAAGGAATTAGTCCATTTTATATAAGATGTCAAATTTATTAGCATTGTATTGTTTATAGTATTACAATGTGCATGGGGGGAGTAGCAAGTTCCCATTTTTATTCCTGATATTAGTCATTTGTATCCTCTCTCTCTTTTGCATCATCTAGATAGGTGCTTATGAATTTCATTAATCTTCTCAAAGATCCAGATATTGGCTTTAATTTCTTTGTTGTTTTTTTGTTCGAATTTTTGCTTCTTTTTCTTTTTTATGTTTGGTTTTGTTTTCTCTCTCAAATATCTTAAGGTGGAAGGTTAGTTTATTTATTTTCTATCTTCTTGTTGAGTATAAGCATTTAATGCTATATGTTCCCCTTTAAATATCACCTTAGCTGCATTCTACAATTTTTGGTCTATTTTATTTTCATCTTTATTTAGTTTAAAATATTTATAAGCTTCCCTTGTGACTTCTTCATTGAGCCATGTATTACTTTATCTAAATTAATTTAATCAAATTAAGGAGGTCTGGCCCATGTGACTTTTTTTTTAAGGTTTATTTTATTGTTTGACAGAGAGACAGAGAAGGGGGCGGGCCCAGAGCAGTCCCCACAGCTGCACATCATTGATTTTGACAGTTTCATTCCACACAGGTGGACACGGGGTGTGCAGGGCGGGAACCCAACTGGGGGCCTCCAGTAGGGAAGATAGAACCTTCACTTCCATCCCAGCTATTACCACTTGCACTGGCCTGGGTAGGAATTTGGTCCCCACACCTCACAGTTGCAAGGCAAGTGCTCAACCTGTTGAGCTATCCCCACATCCCAAGATGAGATATGTTTAATCAACTAAATATTATATTAAAATCAAAATGGGTTAGCTGTACTAGCTATTTTTCCTCAGGGCGGGCCCTGGCAGAAAATGTGCTTGGGGCAGGGCCTGGTTGGAGGGTGTGTCCTGAGCAGAGTTCAGGGAGGTGTGCTTGCCCAGGTGCACCTGAGTCCTTTCTCCATCTGGATCATTTCTCTTCCTGCTGCACCTCTTCTCGCAACACTCCACAAATGCAGCCTGTGGCATTTTTTCCCTGCGTAGCGAGCTACGCTGTCACCATCTCTGCGCCGGAAATCTCTTTATGTGCAGGTCTGCACTGTGCCTGTTCTCAAGTGTCTGAGCTCTGGCAAGGTGAGTCTGGGACACGGGACAAGGACAGTGACAGGTTGGACGTTGGAAGATATTGTGTCTCTTCCTGTGGTTTTGCCTTGGCAATTCCCTTTCCCCGGCTCTCTCCTCCCCCTTCTAGTCTGCACACACGCATTCTGAGCACTCAAACATTGCATTCTCTCTGGTCAGTCTCTTCAGGCAGGCTCCCCAAGCTGGCTCCTAATGGCTCCTCAGGCAGGGTCTTCATGGCTCCTCAGGCCGGCTCCTCATGGCTCCACAGGCTGGCTCTTCATGATGCCTCAGGCTGGCTCCTCATGTCTCCCCAGCCAGGCTCCTCATAGCTCCTCAGGCAGGTTCCTCATGGCTCCTCAGGCTGGCTCCTCTGGCTGGCTCTAGTGGAAATGTCACCACACTCAGGAGCCCCTCCTCTTTAAAAAATTAAAACAGATAAAACTCAAAAATATAATTTTGGGTGGAAAAAGTTACAAAAGTTACAAAAGTAAATAAAAATTCCACCACCAACGTATTGTTTCAATATGCCTACATATTGAATAAAACCACAAAAATTTTAATTAAAATCAAATCTGAATTAAGGATCATAGTTCCTTTTGAGAAGGAAAGGAGAGAACTAGAAGGTGGCTTTAACTGTATATGTAAATTTTTATTCCTTTAAATGAGTAATTTGAAACAAATATAACAAACTGTAAGCATTGTTTAACTATGAATAGTTCATACAAAGATTTTTGTTATTTAATTTTTTTAATGCTGAAATATTCTATGTTTTAAAATGAAAAACAAATTAAACAAATCACTTCTAACTTACATTTCAATTTATCTGCAAGTCTAATTGGAAGTTTCCGGATATCTTGGTATTCCAAATATTCTGAGAGCACAGTCCTAAGGAGCCTTACAATAGTACATTTTTCCAACTTTTAAAATTGTAGTAAAATACATATAGCTTAAAATTTGTTATCTTAACCATTTTTAAGTGTACAGTTCAATGGTATTAGGTACATTCATATTATTGTGCAACCATCATTACCCATCCATTTACAGAACTCTTTTTATCTTATAAAAGTGAAACTCCATACCCATTAAACAATAACCTGCCATTCCCTCCTAATTATAACCACTATCAACTACCATTCCATTTTCTGTCTCTATGATTTTGATTATTCTAATTATATCATATAATTGGATTTATACAATATTTGTCTTTCTATGACTGGCTTATTTCAGTTAGAATAATGACTTCAGGGTTTATCCAGTTGTGGCATGTGTTAGAAATTCCTTCCATTTCTTTCTTTCTTATATCACATTTGCTTATCCATTCATTGACTGGTGACCATTTAGCTGCTTCCACTTTTAGCTATTGTGAACAATAATGCTATAACACAAATGTACAGATACCTCTTTGAGACCCTGCTTGAAAACTGGTGGATAATATGTGAATTCTATTTTTAATTTTTGAGGAACCACCATACTGTTTCCACAGTGGCTATATCACTTTAGATTTCCACTAATAGTGCAGGTTTCACTTTCTTCACATCCTTATCAACATTTTTTATTTTTTGTTTCTGTTATTTTGATAGCAGGCATCCTTGCAGGTGTGAGGTGGTATCACATTGTAATTTTTATTTCTATTTCCCTAATGATTAGTCATGTTGAACATCTTTTATTGGCAATTTGTATGTTTTTGGAGACATGGCTGTTCAAGTCCTATGTACATGTTTGAATTGTTTTGTTTGTTTGTTTGTTTGATTTTGAATTTTAGAAGGTGTCTATATATTCTAGATATTAATACTTTATTGAATATATGATTTGCAAATATATCATTCGCTAGGTTGCATTTTGGCTCTGCTAATATGATCTTTTGATATAAAATTTAAAAAGAAATGCATGAATTTACCTACTTTTCCTCTTGTTACCTTTACCTTTGGTGTCATACCCAAGAAATTATTGTCAGTCCAATGTTGTGAAGCTTTAGGTCATGGATCTATTTTGAATTAGGTTTTGCATATGATGTTATGCAAAAATGCAACTTTGTTCTTATATGTGGATATCTAGTTTTCCCACCACTTTTGTTGAAAAGATTATCTTTTCCTTAATCATATTTGCATTCTTATTGAAAATCATCTGACTTGAATTTATTTCTGAACTTGCTATTCTAATCCATTTCTGTCTGTTTTTATACTAGTACCATACACTTGATTACTGTAGCTTTATAGTACATTTTGAAAACAAAATATGAATCATTCATCTTTGTAAATCATTTTGGGCAGTAATGGCATTTTAATTATATTAAGTCTTTCAATTCATGAACATGGGATCTTTCTATTCTTAAAATATTCTCTAATTGTTTTTCAGCAATGTTTTGTAGTTTTCTTTGTATAAGTCTTTAAACACTTTGGTTAAATTAAGTGTTAAGTATTTTAAATTTTTTTTTAAGATTTTTTTGTTTGTTTTAGAGAAGGTGAGAGAGAGAAAGAGAGAGAGAGAAAGATGTGGGATGGGCCCAAAGCAGTCTCCATTCTCTCTCTGTCTCTGTATCTCTCTCTCTCTCTCTCTCTATCTCAAAAGCAATAAAAAAAAAGCAGTCTTCCATAGTTGTACATTATTAGTTGTGACATAATTTCATTCCACACAGGTGGATATGGGGCTGTGTGGGGCAGGAACTGAGCCAGGAGCCTCCCACATGAGAGGCAAGCATTTTAGCCACTGAGCCATCTTGACAATTTCCAGTTATACTACAGTTCAACATACGGGATTTGCATGGGCTGGGGCTGGGAATTGAACCCCAGACCTCACGACAGCAAGACAACTGCTCAATAATTGAGCTATCTCAGCATTGTCCTTAATTTTTTTGATGTTATTATAATTGGAATTGTTTTTTTTGTTTTTTTGTTTTTTTTTTTTATCTTTTCACATTTATAGAGAGAGAAATTATCTTTTTGTCTTCAGTGCATAGTTATTTCTATTTTACTTTTTGACAGATAGAGAGAGAGACAGAGACAGAGACAGTTAGAGAACCGAACTGTGGGAACTCCCCAGTTCAGCACGTGGGTCCTGCCTGGGCCGGAGCCGGGATTCGATCCTCGGTCCT
>PVKE010004138.1:0-66710 GCA_004027555.1 Craseonycteris thonglongyai
CATGTATTTGTTTCTAACAGGAATTAATTTCTCCAGGGTCCTTAATGAATCCCGTGTGTCAGCTCCTGAGAATTTTGACATACGTAGTGTCTCCCCCTCCATTTCTGCTGGAACTACAGAACAGTAGGTGAGAGAGGAGGAAGTCTAACTTTCCCTTCTTAAGAAGGGCCATAAGGCAAGAGCTTTTGAAAACTGCTGATCCCCAAAACTTGGCTCTGCTATTAGAGGTAACCAACTGAAAAAAAGCACTACTACTTGTGTTGACCCAAACTACTCAAATAATAAAAGTCATTTCAGAGGGGCAGTTCAAATGAACAGGTAGCCTACTAAAAAAGTGGGTTATGTAAGTATGAGGTCACACAATGTTGGCTGAAGCTTCAAGAGAAAGTGTGAGCCATGTGTTAAGCAGTTACTTTTTGCATTAGGCTCTAGCATTGAGCAGTTTCTGATTTCTTACAACTCACTGAAAATGATCACAAGCAATGAAAACCTGGGAGGCAGGGTGAGGAGGAAGAGCAGAGATTTATACTGATTGAATTCAGAATAATACACATCTTTTAAGGGAAGAAACAAAGATTGTAAATGCTCTTTCTAAGCAGGTGTCACACAGGTGCAGCCTTCAGTGCAGTGCTTCCAAAGGGAGTGGTTTGGGCAACTTGGCTTAACCACAGGCCATGAGCATACCCATTTACAGAGTGAAGGGAAAAGGTAAAGGACCCTAAATACATGTTATACCTGTAATAAGGGAACATATGTTCAAAAGGCAAAATAATATCCCTTCATAAAGAGACAATTCATCTGACAATCAAGGTCACAGACTATCAGAATTCATAAATTTAAAACAATGTCAAAAAAAAAAAGGAAAACCTAATGATGTACAACTGTGGAGACTGCTCTGGGTCCTCCCCGCTTCTCTCTCTCTCTCTCTCTCTTCCTCTCCCCCACCCCCCTCTCTCTCTCACGTTCTCTCAAACAATAAAATAAATCTTTAAAAAAAGAAAAGGAATTCATGGGAAAAAATCTGGTCCTCACAATGTTTGGATTTTTAAGAAGCACCATTTTTCTGTTCATTCTTGCAATACTCTACTATTGGGCAAATGAATGAACAAAGGGAAAACCTCTAAAGGCCTTTAGACTCAATTCAACTGGGTCCATGGCAATAAAAAAATCCCTCCAAGAAAAACAAACCTCAAAACAGAGCAGACATTATACTAGAGGATACTTTGTTTGAAAGAGGAGGACATATGGGAAAGCTGGCTGATTTCCCTGAAAATGCTTATTGTTTAAATGAATTTATTTAGAACTTGAGTAACCATAGGCAGGAATGTGAAGACACATATCATGAAGCCACGAGATCCTGCTGTCCACAGGCTTGTCAGGACACATCTGATAGAAGATGATTTATATTCAGGAGGAGGTACTTTTTCACGTCAGGCCAAATTCACATATTTGAGTTTCACTTCCCCCGAGGTAATGCCAATCATCTAACTCTCATGTGCGTATAACTAAGCAGGAAATCTGGACTGAGCAGAAATTGAGCAGGTGAGGTCAGGCAAAGCAACAGAGTCCACTTAGTTTGAAGTAGGACACCTGCCTCCTTTGAAAGAACCCAGAGTGGTTTCTGACAGCTCTCTACCCCAAATAGAGAGCTCACTTCTGTACTCCAAATCCTTTCATGTACTGCAACAAAAGCTAACATTTCTGCTTGGCACCCTGTTGAAACATAAGCAAGTTTTCCTTTTCTAAGATGTAGTTACATGAGAGATGTTTTCTTCCAGTTCTTCCACCCTCTCCAAGGCTGCATTCTTGGTCTCAGCATCTTCCAGCAGAGCGCCCACATCAAACACATTGTCCAGGTAAGCCTGAATCTGTACCTGCAGCTTGTCACTCTCAGTGTGTTTCAGCTTCTAAAAATCAAAATGCAAGAAAAGGTGGTGTTAGCACAGCTGTGAAAACAGAACATAATTACCCAGCAGCCTACATATTTTTGTTTGTTTCAAATAGTCTAGTCTTTTCTAAAAGAGGGTTTGATATATTATCCTCCTTAAGAAATTATAGAGTAACCATCTAAGAGGGTACCATCAGATGACTTTCTGGTGGATACCCTCTCCCAAATATATACACATTTCCCCCTTAATCCTCCAAGTAGATATTTTGCCCACGTGGATATAGTCCAACCTAAAACATTTTGATACAGGTGAAATCAGGAAAACAGAAAAATTAAAAGCAGCTTTGAGAGGAAACAGCAGTCACATGTGACATAAGACTTGAGGGATATCTATGTAGGACAAAAGACTAAAGGGGTGACATCATGCCTGGGTAGTGATGGCTATTTCCACTGGAGAAGAGGGTTGGGTGGGAGGTGAGAGAGCCACTGATAGAGTATATTAGCCTTGGGGCTTATTTTAGCGCAGATTGCTAGAACTCACCCTCCATGACTACTCCCTGAAACACTGCCCCAACATGAGGAGCTCCAGGTTCCCCGAAGCACAGATCAGTTCCAGGGCCAGACATTCCAAAGGAACTCAACTAACTCTAAGATGAAATTAGAGGTCAAGCAACTCAGTGAATCTTCCTTACATGTAATGTAAGTCATGGCTTTCACCGGGGAGTAGATGAGTGGCCAGAATAATATATGGCAAGTGGATGATGCCCATAAACATTTACTGAACAAATTAATGGCTCCTTACAAGGCTGGAGTTTTGTAAACTACTGAATCATTTATATACTATATGTCTATATTATTATTATTCTAGCCACTTCCATCTATCAGGCCAGAACCAATAGACCAGCAAGCTAAAGTAATACAAAGTTTAGAAAAAATCTTAATTTTTTAGAATTCTACCACGTAGATTCTCAGGAAAACAGATTTTCTCTTCCATCCAGTCTGACATTCTACAACAGGGCTTGGTCTGAAGAAAATATGTTCCATCTTAGTTTAAAAGTCAGAACTGAAACAGATTTCTGAAAGAGGGCAAAGTCGAGAAAGACAATAAAGAAGAAACTTGGTGGGATTTTTCACAAGGTTCACAATGAAGAGCAGGTGCTGGTATGCTACTTACTACCTGCATTATGCATAAACTAAGCCTGAAGCAAGTGCTGTGTGGCCATCACAAAACTGAACCCAGAACACCATGAGGGAGCTATACACCCAATTTTTACTCAGAGCATGTGGGAAAAGAAGCCAGATAAAGCTTTATCTCAAAGCAGGAAAAAAAAAAGAAACCTTTCAATACAACATTCTGTCAAAAGTATCAGTGAGTCTTTAAACAGGAAAACAACTCGAACAACTCTTTAATGAAAATCCCATCATGCCTCTCCCTGGGTACAGTCTTTAGACAATGCTAGGCCAGAATATCCAAGAGCAGCCCTGCTAGTCTGATAAGGCAGGCCACGAGCTCCAGAGTGCCCAGTTCTGTGACTCTGCTTTACAATAAACTGCAGGTAATAAACAGTCTGTGTAATCCCCTGACTCCACGTAACAGATGGGCAGCTGCACTCTCCAGATATCCAAGGGCAGTACTTCTGTCATCTTCATAGCTAGCAACAGCCTTGAGATTAACAATTAACAATTAAAGATTAACAATTCTTTCCCTATCACGAGGGGTCTTCCAGGTTCAAGTGGACCATTCTTATAGAGCAAGGGAAACCTAACTGCCTAAAGGTCAAAGGCAGGGGCACGTCCTGTGTATACAGAGTTGCTCAAGTGTATTTATGATTTTCCCATCAACTTTCTGTTTCTCAGCTGAAGAACTTCAGGGAACTGGCGGAACCCTTCTGCAAGGGAGCAAGAGAAAAAGAAACTTTAGATTTCCTTCTCCCAAGAACTAAAAGTAGAACTTTTAAAGCCACAAACACTTTAAGCAGAATTTAACAACTACACAGGGAAGTCTCTCATGTCCATTTCCTCATTATTTTTTTATGCTCCAAGCAATGAGACATCACTCTACAGCAGTCTTGGTTACACTTCCCCTGCCCAGACAGGGTCCCCAGAGTAACCAAGAACGTGAATTGCCCAACAGCCCAAACGCAGGATGCAGTGAGACTTGACCCCTACAGAGCTCAAAAGCAGAGGGAAGCTGCAGCAAGGCTACAAGAGGTTATCCGACTCTGGTACTAAAAGGTTGCTGGCAGAAGACAGCTCAAATCCCAAAAGGCCTGCAAGAATCCAGTTTCTCTGGCAGACTGCATTACTCACACTGGTTCCTTTTAACTAGTGCTATAGTAAGTTGACTGCATAGAGCTTTAAGTGTTCTTTAGTCACTATGGAAGTGTCTCTTTAAGGGTAGGCAATAAATCAAGTCTTACATTAGAGTCAAAGCTTTCAGCTATACTTACGTCCAAGTATTCATCCAGGCCTAACTTGGTAAATTCATATTGGAGGTGAACTCTGAAATTCATGTCTTCTACTGAATGGACTACAATATTAATAAACTGCATAGAGGCCACCTGAAATGAAATTACCAGCGGGTTAGAAGAGCCCCAAATGGTTTTTCCTTAGTTTAATCATAACACATGCTTTCAATTGCACAAATCTAAGCACACTTACCAATTTCCTTTCCCTTCATTTCACTGGGCCTTTAAAAATATTTTATATTTTTTTAATTTCAAAAGCCATATAGGTACCATAATTAGGCACTACTTCACATCCACTAGGATGGCTAATATCAAAAAGAAAGAAAATAACAAGTGTTGGCAAGGATGTGGAAAACTGAAACCCTATTCCATTTTGCTGGTGGGGATGTAAAATACTGTAGCCACTCTAAAAAGTCTGACAGTTCCTCAAAATGTTAAATAGAGTTACCATATGACCCAGCAATCCCACTCTTAGGTATATACTCAAGAGAAATGAAAATATAGTCCATATAAAAACTTGTACACAAATGTTAATTGTACTATTATTTATAATAACCAAAAATTGGGGGGCGGGGGGGGCAAATGTTCTTCAACTGATGGTTTTAAAAACTGTGATTATTCACACAATGCAATATTATATGACAATCAAAAGGAATGAAGTAGTGATATGTGCTACAACATGTATGAACTTGAAAACATTATTAGTAAAAAAAAGTCAGCCTCAAAAGTCAACCATACATTATGATTCCATTTACATGAAATATGCAGAATTGGTAAATCTACCAAGAGAGAAAGCTTGTTAGTAGCTGCCATTTTTAAGTCTTGTAGGTATACAGCACAAACTCTGTAAGCAAGTACAGATATATCACAGAAAATGTGAAAACTATTATTAATACAAATATTCAAATCACCTATAATCACCCCAGAAGATATTCACTTCTAAAAATTTCCACCGTGGCCCCAACCACACCAACAGGATCATAACAAGATCTCAGACCTATCTTCTCATTTTAAATAATCAGCCAGTTTCCTTTCCATAGATGCCTTGGACTTACTGCTTTTAACTCACAACTGCATCAGTGGCCCTGAGACCAGCCACAGAGAAACCCTGCCCCCATATGGCAAAAAACAGTATAGAGTTCAACAGATCTATTTTGCTTGTAATAGTGACAGTTTATTTATGGTAAAAAATCTCTCACTACTGACTCCCTCTCTGGTTAACAGAGCCTCCTGCAAGGAGGTAAAATGACTGTGGGACCCAGATTCACATTTACTCTGAAAACTACCTTCCTCTTCTTCTCTTCCCCAAATCCAGTTTCCTTTATCTTTTTTAAATTGTTTGTAATCGAGTTAGAGTCTTCCCTGAGTATATGCTATCCATTGGATATCCTCAAAAGAAGTGTAAATTCTCTAGGCTACAAGGGACTCCATTGCAATTTACTAAATTTACTTCAGGTACTATGGTTAAATAAGCTAAAAAAAAATTTGCCAGGTTTTTGTTTTCTTTTGTCTACAAAATATATTTAGGTCTTGTGTTATGTTAGAAGAATTTATATTCTATTTTATAAGAAATAGGTTGTTTAGGCGTTTCGTTCTTGAATTGCCTTCCAAAGACAGTTTATGAAAAATCTCATTTTCTGGAAGAAAAATATGATTGGGGTTTGGCATCTTTCCATTTCTTTTCTGAAAGCAGGTCTAAATGATCTGTCGAGTATTACGATATGTGAGGTGACACATGAACTGAGTACACAGTTCCCTCTAATTAAGGTTCCTCCATGCATGTACACATGAATAAATGAACCGACATGAAATATGCTCTCATATGTAAGTAGTACAGGTGTTCTAAAGGGTTTAAAATACTGATAATTTCAGCAGAAAGTCCAATGGCAGAACAATGGAATTGAGATGGTAAATAAGTGAGGTGTGTCATGTATAATGCAGTAGGGAATGGTGTGAACTGTAGTGACCTGAAAAAATTACCTTCAGACTAAAGGAATAGGGGCTACTTGGCTCATGCAGCTGATATTCTGCAAGCACAGGGGTCCAGTGTTAGAAATTTTTAGCTTAAGAAAATCAGAACTCTGAGTTTTTACACACAATTTTCAAATTCTTTTATGGAAGGACATCCCTGTCTGACTAATTCACAAGCCTGTAGGTTGGCTTCAGCCTGGGAGCCATCAGTTTGTAACCCCAGCTTAAAGGAACAAGTAAGTTCCCCCTCGGAAGGCTACGGAAAAAGACTGGTGACGTGAGCCAGAGCATGGCTTCTTTACATATTTATCACCAGTGCAAACAGCCTTACACACTTCCCAAAATCCTCTAACAAGAATTAAAAAGTCCCTGGAATGTTTCATATTTGCTTTTTTACCTTTTTAAAAAGCATACGTGTGTGTGTGTGTGTGTGTGTGCGCTTTATGAAACAGAAAATTTTCTCTGTAAAAGATTTCATCTTTCTCACTGATTTTGGAAGGGGCCAAGGACCAGGATGCGTATTAAATTTGAAAACCCTGGGAAAAAAATGCTTACCTAAAAGGGTTAGAAATCTGCAAAGCCATGTTTCATATTTTATAGTCACTGAAGCAATTCCGATGAAAACCTTGCCTGGCATCCTAAGCACAGGTTTTAGAAAACTCAATATAAGAACTGACGGGGATATCAGGCTAGAAGTGATCTGGGAGATGAAGGCAAAGATGTCCTGCGTTCAAAAGTTGCCTGGGTCAACCAGGTTAGGTCAAAGAAAGCCTGCAAATCTGGGTGCACTCTGTCTAGAGTAACCTGTCCCAGGAAATTCTCTCCAGTAAACTCCATCTGCAGTCCAGGAATAAGGTTTCGGTATATGAACTCAGATGTGCTCAAACTCCTTTTGCTGTGTGTACCTCAAGATAAATGACAGTGCTGCTGAACTTGTGTTGTTGCATGTGATTTACCCTGCTGAGAGGATCTGCAGTATGATTATGCCTTCACAGAACGAGCAGAGCAGGAAAGAGATCAAGAGGGGAGAAAAAAAATCACTGCCGTATGTTAACCTGAGGGTTATATACAGTCAACTCTATAAACCAAAGCACTTTACTCTTTGAGAATATTGTCTGGAGAAGGCCACTGGCTTGGGTGAGCAAAAGGAAAAATGTTCAGGATTCTTGGTTTCTGCCTGAAGGAGTCTTACGCAGCACTAATAACAGCTGAAGTTGGCAACTGCAGGCATTTGCACCAGGTGTTAACTTCCTTTTCTCAAATGCATGGTTTCACCCTGCACTTGCTTCAAATAATCTATACTTTTGGCCTGCGCTATAATGTGTCTATAAGGAACAAAACTGGAAATAAATGCCACAAATGGAAAATAATTTTTAAGTGGGACAGTCTAGATTAGATCGATAGCATACATATTACACTCAATTTCCTGTCCTTTGTAACATACACATACATGGGTATATAAAAGACATAAATATAAATGGAT
Source organism: Craseonycteris thonglongyai (assembly GCA_004027555.1). Classification (NCBI taxonomy): domain Eukaryota; kingdom Metazoa; phylum Chordata; class Mammalia; order Chiroptera; family Craseonycteridae; genus Craseonycteris; species Craseonycteris thonglongyai. The sequence continues at coordinate 7,811 of PVKE010004138.1, forward strand.
TTATGAAAAAAGTGCTAAAGCTGAGTTTGTTTTATTGAAGTACTAAAATAGCTCACCATAAAATCTATGTTATTGTCTTCATTCCTGAAATGTTCCATCAACTTCTCAAAGCGCTGTTTTTCTCCACAAACCTGAAACACACATTTTCATCACACATGTGCAATTCCAAATATAAGTATTCCAAACCATTCGATGCAGACATTTTAGCATTAATAATTATTTCTAGAATATCCATTTTCTCCCCTCACTTGCACCCTATTTACTTTTCTTCTAAGCTAGTTAACTCACAAACAGAAACATGAGCTAGGACCAATGCATGTTGTCTTGATATTTTGAAATCCCTACTAAATGTATATTTTCACTGGTTACCTTTGCCTGTCCCATCAATATTTTTAGCCTGCATTTAGAATCCCAGAGTGTTGCTTATAACAAACCAACAAACAAACATTCTATTTTTACTAAAAAAAGGCATGCTAAAGACCTTAACAATTTGTATTCAATTCCTGGAAAGGGAGATTCAAAATGTTCACATCATATCCAACCAAAGCAGATCATTTTAGTGCATAAGCTACAACACAGAGAATTTTGGGAAGCTATATTAACCCATTCAGAAAGGTGAATATAAACATTTGTGAGGTAGCACTCAAGAGGCCTGAAACATATACATTCAGCTCGAAATAATGCACTCGCTGAACAGATGAAATAAAAGAGATAAAATACTGTGAACTCCAGGGCCCCAAAGTATCTACACATAAGAAGGCTGTCTGTAAAGTATCCAGAGACTTGTAATAAAAAAAGAGACGCATTTATGGCTGGATTTTTTCCAGACAGCCGTTGTATGTGGAATTAAACACATTGAGTTGAAAACACAAAGTCAAAAACTCTCTGGAGACTTATTCCCAAAAATCCAGGCACAAACTTCAATTCTGTCCATGTACTTGGCTACCTGGGTGAAGCCAAGTCCTACATCCATTTTATTCCACCTTCAGAAAATATTTACCTCAACATCTGTGGATTACATGTTGTGTTAGTAAGACACAATTTCTGGTCTTAACATTTTGCAAATTTAATTCAGGTTTCACATGCTTAACTAAATTTTCTGATTCCATTTTTTATCTTAGGGATCAAAGGCCTATCCCAAAGAATTCTCCATAAATAATATTTCACAATGCTGCCATGCAGACATTCAACTCCATTATACTGAAGTGTGTCAGTGTGTGTGTGTGTGTGTGTGTGTGTGTGTGTGTGTGTGTGTGTGTGTGTGTGTGTGTGTGTAAAGCAAAAGCCCTGTGAGGGCAGGAATTTAGTGTTTTGTTCATTATTCTATCCTCAGCATCTAGGACAACACTTAGCACATTGTAAGTTCTCAATAATATTTGTCGAATTGCATTGAATAAACAGTTATGTTGATACACTTAACAAAAAGGACTTACTACACTCCACCATGTTTTAGACTAAGGGTGTCCAATCTTTTGGCTTCCCTGGGTGACACTGAAAGAAGAATTATCTTGGGTCACACCTAAAATACACTAACAACAGCTGATGAGAAAAAAAAAAATCTCATGTTTTAAGAAAGTTTACAAATTTGTGTTGGCCGCATTCAAAGCTTCTCTGGGTCAGGCTACAGGTTGGACAAGCTTATTTTAGACTGAAACAAGAACCATCAGACCACACAGACAGGCACCAGAAATAAATCTTTAGTGCTGGTTCTTGTGCCTAAAATGAGAATGTTAAGGGGAACAGCTTTCGACCTCTGAGGGCATTCTGGTCTTAAAGTAACAATTTTCTCAACAGATTCAGACCACAGTTTACTGTATTCTGATGACAACTCTCCATTTACTTATACCTGCCTTAACAAAAAAAAATAATTACAGAAGACAGAGGAATAATGCATGCATACAGTGTGGAGGAAGCGTTAGCAATAAAGCCTTTAAAAACATGTGTTCAAGCCCACCCTGGAAAGCCTGATTCAGCAGGCCTGGGCAGGGCTGGTAATGTGGGCATGAGAATTCTAACAGCACTACACACCATTTGATGCAAAGGCCAAGAACCAAAAATTTAAAGGGATACCATGTTTTGCCTCTGGCTCCTCTAGAGCAGACCTGGCAAGACTTGTTCAGAGTAAGGGCTACTACTTCTCCAAGTGTCGCAGTCCACTACCTATTTATTACTAAGGTGGTCACCCCTAAAATTGTTTGGCAGCCCCCAGTGGACTGCAATCAGTAGCTTGCCCAGCCCTACTCTAGAGAATATGCAGTAAGTTCTTGGAAACAAAAGGTTTGCTGAAGCAGGTGAGGCAGTGCAAAATCAGCTTCCTAGACTATGACATCAGTCACGTCTTGTGCCCAAAGTCCCAAGTGTCCCTAGCCTGCAACAAGAGCCCAGTGGGTGAAAACTGCCAAGGACTGGAACAGAAAAGGTCAGAATTACAACTTGAATTTTCTTTAAGAGAAAAGTCAACATAAGAACTTGTTCCCTAAGAGAATGGTTTACTTCAATCTATTTTGGGAGGTGGGTAGTGACAGGATGAAGGAAGAGAGGTGGTCTTGGATCTAGGAATAGCTGCCTGCTCGCCTGAAAAACAGGCTGTGTTTAATGTCTTATTTGAGCAACTAGGCACTTACTGAGCCACACGAGGCAATGGCCATCAACAAGTAGTAATGTTGAATACAAACCCTTCAAAGTGAAAGTCAAAGCCCTTTAAATTCAAGAATGTCAGAAATCTGGAAACTACCTTGGGTAATCTAGTACCCTCAACTTATGAATGAGACTGACACCCAGACACATCAAATATCTCCAGCTTGATGAAAGGTCTACAAAGAACCAAGTCCCCAACTGCCAACCTAATGTTCCTTCCCCCACAGAGCCCAGAATGTTCAGATCAAGATGTTTCATTTAGGGGAAGCCGGGATGGATCAGCAGGTTGAGCACTTGTCTTGCAGCCCCGGGGTCTGAGGATTGAGTCCCAGTGGCCCTGGCCCATGCAGGCCCATATGCTGAACTGGGGTGTGCCTTGCATGCGGGAGGCCTCCAGTTTGGTTCTCACCCTCCAGTTCGGCCCCTGGCTAGAGGGGGTGTGGCTCCCATGTGGGAGGCCACCAACCTAGTTCCCACAATGCACAGCCCCAGCCCACCTGTGTGGAACAAAACCATGTCAAAAAACTGATGACTCCCAACTATGTAGACTGCTCTAGGCCCTCACTCTTCTCTGTCTCTGTCAAACCCAATAAAATCTTTAAAAAGAAAAAAGATATTTCATTTAAAGCAATAGCTAAACCCTCCAGAATTATCTGAGATGCCACAAGATGAAAAACAATATCATGAAACCCCCAGTCATTACTACATTGTGCATATGGTTAATGTCCGTGCACCAAAATCTTCCGTGGAACCTCTAAAAATGGTAGATTCCTGGGGTCTAAGTTAAGAAATACTGAATGAGAATCTCTGCAGCGAGAACTTGGAATCTGTGCTTTGAAAAAGTACTCATGGCTGTTGCACAAGCATTTGGGAAACTGTGGCTTATACAATATTAGACTAGCTGATTAAAGGCTCCACCTCTTTGACTGCCACTTATAACCCAGATAGCTAGATCCTTAACTGTCCAATTCACTCAACCTTTAATCCAGCAGTATAAATAAAGCAACACCGTTACTATAACTGGGTATCATAGGAACCCAACAGGCATTGGCCCACTAACCCTGCACAGCTACAATGAATAATAAGGTAACTCCCAAATAATCAGGGATTGTATCCAGGGCATTAGAGAATATTGATTTTAGATAGGTGAGGAAAACATGTGGGCAGCAACAAAACAAACTACTCATTTCCTGTGAAAAAAACGAGAGAGAGCATCAAATCCAAAACAAGCAATATTAGATTAATTTCATGTTGCGTAAAGACCCCGAAAATCACTGTACTAGCCTGGTGGGCAGGGCTAAAATAGACATTATAAAGAGCTTTGAATGTATACATTTCTTTAGAATTGCTCATTCTGTTAACAGACAAATCCATGCTGAGAACATGGGTTATAAAACAGAAATACCTTTAATCTTCAAAAATAATAGACTTAAGTATCTTCCAATTTACAGCTGTTACGGACTTGGTGAAAAGAATCCAAAAGCCCAAAATGATATTTTGCCAACACAGATGCCAGCTTTGGGAAACCATGAAAGAGTGATCTGACTGACCATCCCCCTAATACACTGTAAGAACTAGAAGGGTCCCTCCTATAAGCCCAGCCAAGCCCTTCCCTGTAAAGGTTTAGGCAGACCCACTCTGCTGCCAATCTCCACTAATAAATTCAGGGAGGTATTTTTGACATTGTTCCATAGAAACAGCTGAGATTCAGGCACCCTCTTCAATCCTGATGAAGGGAAAGGAAGCATACAAACCAGACACACACTTGCTTCTACATTTCTTTAGCAATCATTAAACAAGTATATACTACAATCCCATAGGAAATGTGAAGATACGTTTAGGAGAACGTTGGTAAAAGTCATGCCCCACATCAAAGGAAAGTCATCTTAGCTCATAGAGTCCACATCTGGACCTCCCACATACACTTAGTTCAAACAGGACCATCATGGCAAACGTGCTGTTTCTCTCCTTTAAAATTGGCCTTGTTTTAGAAAACGGGTGAGGATGAAAGAAATGAGAACACTGATTCTGAGTTATTTTCAGAATCCACACATTGGCTTTTGTGGGGACACTCTCAGGCCTTCATCAGGATGGATCTAAGAGCCAGGAACAGATGTGCATGTACATATCACTGCACACTAACTATAGTTTGCTTCATGTGACTTCCATCTGCCAACAAAGGGCCAGACAATATACTAAGGCTATTCAGAAAAAATACAGCCATTGTCGATATAATAAGAATGGTTACATGGCTGGATACTTTCCAGATACCCCTCGTATGATATGAAAACTTTCAAGTAAAAAAAAAAAAAAATTGCACTTTGGCCACTGAAATCTGTCATTTCTTGACTTTTAGTCACTGGTATTTTTCATTCCCCCACTAGCTTTAACACTGATTTCCTTTTTCAATAACAAGTGCCCATTGGAGTAGGTGGGGTTGAGAGTGAATGTGAGCCACAGAAAGGCTGGGCACAGCACACTGGAGAGGAGCCCTTTGGGGCCACTCCATCAGGAATCACACTTCCACTCTAGCAGCCAGAGATACCAGAAATTAAGTCACCAGAAGAAGAATAAAAGTATACGCTCTGGAAAAGCAGGTACTCTACTGTCAACTTACATTTACTACTGTAAACTTAAGAGGCATCTTCATTTATAAATCATTTATAGATCATTCTTCATGTGAATAAGTTTACCAGCCCCGATTAAACCCATGTAAAATGAAGACGCTCAGGCTGGGAGCCTGGAGTGCAAATATCAGTCTGTTCATGCAGCCACACATCCCTGTGGGGTCCTAATATCACCAACCCTCTTTGCACCTTTAAGCTCTGACACTGATAAGCGTTAGGGTAGAAATGGGACTATACGAAGTATTAACAGGGGATCATAGAGCCTGGGTTATAAACACGGGCTCTGCTACTTCCCCACAGTGAGACTGGACACTTCAGGGAACTCTGGCTTTCATGTTCATTAAATTGAGAGCCTTAGATTATATCCTTGGTTTTCATGTCCTGTGCTAGGAAGCTTAAGGGTTACAGAGGAATGTTTGGGAAGCTCCAAAGATGGGGTCTTGTCCCGGAAAGGGAAAAGTTCTTGGGACTTCTATCCTCATTTATCCAGTGCTGCTAGATTATATGAATTTCCTGGTAAGATTTCTTCCAGAGAAAGGAAGTTTCATTGATGGTTTCCATTGCCAATAAAAGCAGGAAGAAACCCTCTCAACTCGCTATCTTAAAGCTCTAAGATTCTAATCTAGGCCTGAAAATATAATGTGATACTCCCAAACTGGTCAGCCTGGAATCTCTACACAAACCAAATTTAGAGACATGCACTCAGCTACACAGGCCCCGAGCACCGAACCTCAGTGCAAAGCACTAAGTCACAGCGCCTGGCTCACTGGTGCTGGCGAAGGGACAAATTCTGCCCTGCCCAGATAAAAGGAGCCATGCCCGGGACAAGCAAGATACATTTTTACTTCAAGGAGGACTGAAGCAACAGCACCACTTCTGCCAAAAAAACAACTCAACTCTGTTCTCCAACATCTGTGAAAGACATCTCTGAACAGTGTCCCAAACTACTTAAATAAATCAAAGGCCCTGGATGCGAAAGGGGTTTAAGTTTAAGGCATCTCTAAGGGTGGGCAGAGGTTAGGGGATGATTTCCCCGAAGGGCAATAGAGGAGAAAAGATGGTTTTACAAAAAAGCCTTGTAATAAAGAGTATTATCTTGCGAGCCAGATGTTGAAATGAACAACAGCCTGCCGGCCTTCAGCCACATCCCTGTCCCCGCCCCCTTCAAGGTCAGTGACTGCCTTTGGCAGCCCCCAGCAACAGCTCCCAGGACACCACACAGAGTCTGTGGCCAGATTGAGGCCAGACTCTTAGGAGGAGGCTGTAAAATATGCTTCTGGGTTAGTTATATAAAAATTAAAGGCCCCTTGCTTAAGTGTTTCCTTCTTGCCCTGTTGCCTGGAGCCTGCCTCAATACTTTCTTTTTCTCTTCCCACAATAGGCCCCTGTGATCTGCAGGGCTCCCTGCAGGAAGGCACCGTTTTCAGAGGCACAGTCTATTATGACTGATTAGACTACCCTTCTAAGGAGTGGTCTGGGAACAAAAGTTCCGTTTTCTTTTCAAGGCCGCATGAAGTAAACCGTTATTTCATAGTCCTGGGTGAAAAGCATCTTTTACCTTCTACAGAGAGCACCAGCAGACTGAGGGTTATGGACGCCATGATGGCCTGCCAGAAACCAATTTTCTGAGGTGTTCTGTAGATGTTGGGAGCCTATTATCTTTTCCACTGAGGTGATTAGTCATTTCACGCACTGACACCAAGTGGCTGCCATGACAGAAGCATTATCACTCCAACTTGTTGCTGGCTCTCATGTTTCCTTGGGATTTAAAGGTGGAAACGTTCATCAAACCGAAGCAGCCTGCAACTAAATGACCTTAACTCACTCCACCGAAACAGACACTAATGAAACCGAAACAGCTGAATATATTCTATAATCTACAATCGAACCCTCCCTTCCTCGTAACTGAATAAAATATTTATATCAATCTTGGACTGGCAGACATCTAATTATGAGCCCAAGGTTTCATCCACATAAAGCTAAACACCCTTTTGAAAATATCAGTCACTTTTCCAGATGTTTCCAAATATCCAGATGTTTGGCACCAGGCATACAAAGCATCCGATGGCTGTTTGACTTTCTGTGCACATATTTTGCTGTACTGAATAAAGAATCCTGATGTAGAAGCAAAGGGCTAGTAAAATCCCCAAAGCATGACTTGTTGACACACCACACCTTAAATAAGAAATGCATTTTTATCACGCCTCTAAAAAAAGATGACCTTCATTAAATTCTGGAGAGTAAGGCTCCACAATACAATTCCTCATAACTGACAATTTTCAGAAATATTCTTCATGTATGACTTGACTCTCTCTGGCTTCAATGAAAGACTCACATCTTGTGGTCATCAGTAAGGATACATACAGCTTCTTTCAAGGCTTCTATTCCTACAGGAAAACCTTCTAGTTTTTCCTGTAGGAATCGTTCTCTAGTTCTTCAAGAGACTGGTATTGTAACCTTTTTCCCTTTAGCCACAAGAATATTCACCAGCGGTGCTTGCGGCTGTAGTGTTCACCCCGAGGTTACTCATGGATTATAGTCCTAATTTTATTGTCAAAGTTCTGTGCTTTGAAACTTACCACACAAAAATATATTATTAAATACAGTGCTAATCACCATACACATTTCTGTTACATGATGACTAGAGACAAGTTCCATTTAGAAATAACTCCAAGAACAATTTTTATATTTTATTTTCACATTGAAAACGCCGTTTATATAAAATTGAATGAACATGACAGCAAGCTGCACTTTTGTTTTATTCCTAAATGAGAAAAGGATTAAATAGCTACCTGAGGACTAAATGACAAAGGACTTCAGGCATCTCTGGGATGACTTAACAGTCAGACTCCTCAAAAGTAGAAGAAGGCCAACACTATCCTTTACTTCCTTCATTTCTCTGCACAGTTTCACCCTTTAAGCGTATCCACTTTGGTCAAGCAAGGCAAGGGAGAGGACACAATAATACGTTTCTAGTGGTCATCGTATGTTCACTAACCCATAGCAATAGGACATGGTGTAAGCTGTTTAAATTCTGTGGCATTTTCACCAACAGAATGTAGAATCTGCTCAGGGGGCAGATGTTAACCCATCCTCTCCTCATACCCAAATCACAACAAACCAAATTAAACTGTATAAAGATGTGTTATGAATACAGAGCCCTTGAAGACAAGGAGTCTTTGTTTATGAGATCAAAAACCTCAGTCCACAAATAGACAAAGGCCTGAAACCTGTCTACTGCTCTCTCCTCCACTCAGTTCGTATCTCCCATACTTTCTCCTGTGTTCTGCTCCAACTCTGGGTCTTAATCAGGACCACCCCTGTTCTTGGCTATCTATAACCACTTCTGCTCAGTCCAAGACGACAGTAGACAATGGATCGGGTAGCAGTCTGAAAGGGTGAGCCTTGAACACTTAAGACCCGAGGCCCTTTTACATAGTCTGTAAGGTCAAACTATTTTTATAGTAATATTAAGACATTACCAACCTTTTTCAGAGAGTTGACATTTGCACTGGTGGTACAAAAGCAATGCGGGTGAATGAAATCATGAGTCCTTAACACAAATCATGCAGTGACACCAGATTATATCAGTAATCTCTATACTCATCACAGCCATGCATTCTCAGTTAGAAAAAAAAACGGTCAATTTCACGTAAGAATACACCTGATGATGCAATAAAAAATATAAATTTTATTTAATATCAACCCTTGAATGCCCATTTTTAAATATTCTATAGAATTTTTTTTAAAGGCCATATATGAAAATGTGGTTTGTCACGAGGACATGCACTTCTGTGATTATTCTAGTTGCAAGATGAACTAGCTACTTTTCCATTCTTATCTGAAAGAATGACTGACAAACAGCAGTTACACAGACATATATACTTGGCAATTATTTTCTTGAAAATGAATGAAGTGAGCCTTTTACTTTAAGGAAAACAACTGATAATATTCTTTCCAATGTTAAAAATTGAACTTTCAAGCAAAAATTAGAATATTAGAAAATTTGTATACACTGTGTACTTGAGAGCTTACCAATATTTAAAGATGTTTCTGATAAGATTTGTGGTAATAATAATTTATGTGATTTTTTAAGAGACTGTATTATGTGTCAATGTTTAGTTAATCTGACTAATTTGGAGAATTGATATTTTCCAAGTGACCACTGCATGTTTGTACAAAACTATGCATTCATTCAAGGTACAAGAGAGGCAAATAAAATTTAATGTAACAGAGTACAAGAAGTTAATTAATATGGTGTCAGGTTCTACTTTGCAACTAGGCTTTAAGAAACTCATCTACTCATCTAGTGGTTTGTACAGTATAGCAGAGGTTCCTAACGCCTGGGCAACAGACTGGCACCAGTTCGTGGCCTGTTAAAAACTGGGCCATGCAGCAAGAGGTGAGTAGTGGGTGAGTGAGCAAAGCTTCATCTGTATTTACAACCGCTCCACATCGCTCACATCACTGACTGAGCTCCGCCTCCTGTCAGCTCAGTGTCAGCAACACACTTCAGGTGTCACCGTCTCCCATCACCCCCAGATGGGATCATCTCAATGCATCTCAGGTCTCCCACTGCTTCTGCATTATGGGGAGTTGTAAAATTATTTCATTAATTATTACACTGTAATAATAATAGAAATAAAGTACACAATAAATGTAATGCACTTGAATGACCCGGAAACCATCCCTTCTCCCCACCCTCATTTGTGGAAAAATTGTTTTTCACAATACCAATCCCTGGAACCATAAAGCTTGGGAACCATTGCAGTATAGTATTAAAAATAAAATACCCACTATTACCTGAAAAAGTTAAGATACTTCCTTTTCCATCTGCATATTTGTGGGGTGCTGGATTTTTCTTCATTTACTTCAATGAAAACAATACAAGTGACTGAATGCAGAAGTAGCTATGAGCATGCAGCTATCTTCTGTTGAATTAGACTATAAAATAATGCCATTGCTATGCAATGAAGTGTGTCTCCACTTCCTATGTTCAAATTCCTATGTTAAAGCCCTAACCCTTCAATTCAACTGTATTTGACAATAGGGCTTTTAGGAGGTAAAGTTAAAAGAGGTCATAAGGGTGGGGTCCTAGGTCCAATGGGATTGGTGTCCTTTTAAGAAGAAAGCAATCTCTCTCTTTCTCCCTACCCCACCACACATGAGTGTGCGCACACACACACATGAAAGACCATCTGAGGACACAGTGAGAAAGCGGCCATCTGCAAGACAGGAAGAGACCGCAACCATGTTGGCATGGGGACTTTCAGCCTCCATAAATGAGGAAATAAATTTCTGTTGTTTAAGACATCCAGTGTATGGTATTTTATTATGGCAGCTCAAGATAGTTAAGCCACTATTCTCACTGATTTTTATATTTAGTTTTAGAAAATAGGTAATTTTTAAAGATTTATTTTTATTGTTTTTGACAGAGAGAGAGAGAGAGAGAGACAGACACAGAGAGAAGGGGGAGGGCCCAGAACAGTCTCCATAGTTGGACATCATTGGTTTTTCCACATGGTTTCATTCCACAGGTGGGTGGGGCTGCACAGGGCAGGAACTGGGCAGGGGCACTCCCCAGTTCAGCATATGGGTGCACACGGGCCAGGGCCAGGATTCGATCCTTGGTCCCCGGGGCTGCAAAGTGAGCGCTTAACCCACTGAGCCATCCCAGCTTCTCCCAAAATAGGTAACTTTTAAAGAAAAAGTTAACATTAACATGTAACAAGACTGTTACTTTTACTAAAATTAAGAGTGTATCAAAATTTTGCTTTAATTTTTAATATATAATCTGCATACACAAAAACTTTTTGGGGTCCTTAGTAATTTTTAAGAGTTAAAAAGGAGTTCTGAGGCCAAAAGTTTGGGAACTGCTAGAGTAGAAAATCACCTCTTTATTTCTACAAAGATAATAAACCTTAAAAATCTAAAACTTGAAAATTAGTGAATTTCTAGTAGTAAAATTTCTTGAAAGTTTGTTGGGGAGTTAACAATACCAGATGAAGACCAACTATATCTTCCATCTCTCCACAGAGATTCTTTTTTTTTTCTTTTTTAGGATTTATTTTATTGTTTTTGAGAGGTGAGAGAGAGACAGAGAGAAGGGGAAGGGCCCAGAGCAGTCTCCATAGTTGTACATCATTAGTTTTTGACATGGTTTCATTCCCCACAGGTAGATGTGGGGGCTGCACATGAGATAACCAAACTGGGGGTCTCCAGCAGGGGAGGTAAGAACCTCCACCACCATGCTGGCAGTTACCAGTTGCGCACTGCAGTTCAGCATGTGGGTTTGCACAGGCCAGGGCCGGATTCAATTCCCAAACCTCATGGTTGAAAGGCAGGCACTCAACCTGATGAACTATCCTGGCATCCCCTCTCCACAAAGATGAAATCACACCATTCAGAGAGGTCAGATTTCCCTATATAGAAAGAAACGCTCCATCAGTTTATGAAGCTTTCTGGCTAGTATCTAGCCATGTAACCATTCTCGTTAACAATGGCTGGATTTTTTCCCGACAGCCCTTGTACAAGGTAAGAAAAAAAGACTTCCTTTCTTCAGTTCTTATGTTTATAAAGACCAGGTTCAATCCCTAGCATTCACCAGGTTTGAGAGCAGCAGTGCCAGGTGTTCTCCTGCTGTCTCTGGGGCATGCCCACCTCTGTCAGGAGGAAGCTCATTCTAAGGCTAGATACTCTTTTTCCAAAGCCAAGTGAATGCTACCTTCCAAGAAAGACTATGAGAGAGATATATAGACATAGTTCCCTCCCACATGGTCTATAGGGCATGCATTCCCCAAAGTTCAGGGAGACCCAGACTCAACTAATCCATCAGAGTAAACTGATACGCCCCTGGAATGCCTGACACACTATAATATGAAACAATGAAGAACAAATATGCAAACAACAAAAAGATGGTTAAGTTTTACTCATGGACTAAACACATCCTCTGTTATCTACCACACACAACACATTTCCTCCTAGTTTTACACCTATTCCTGGAAAGTACTTCAGAATGGAAAGCGTGTTTTTCTTAGTGGTGTACCAGTACATCTGGATACCACATTGCTGCTGATACGTTTACTCGTGGAGAAGAAACCCTCATTTTCCATGGCTAAAACCAAATTGCTGAAACCAAACAGCTCTAGCTCATGTTACCCTGATTGGCCATTTCCACTCTCCAGTGACGCAGAGCTGAGGGGGAAAGTTCTGTCAGAAAGCTCAACTGCAGGATGAAGGGTGATTGACAGTGGGTGTTAGACCATAATCGGGAACTGCTGAGCCATTTTCTTCTACTGAGTGTTTCAGTCCATTGTTGTGAATGAAAACTGAGTATGGCTCTACAGCCTTGGCAGGCTGATATACAGAATGAAAGAGCTGAGCCAGGGCCATAGCCCCACTGTGGTGAAAGGAATAAAGCACAGCTGCTGAACTACAGTGAGGAGAATCTGGGGTGTGAGGGAGGAGCCGGAAAATGAAAAGCCTAAATAATGACTTGCTAGCTCAGTCTTTCAAACACCGCCTGAGCCAGGGGTACTTTCCCAGAGAGGCCCCTTGTGAGTGGCAGGTCCCAACAGTCTGCCCGGCACACCCAACCTACCTTCCAGTTAGGAAAGCAGAGAGCTCCTTTGACACACTGCTGATTTTTAAAATGAGCCTTGGGTTTAGAGACGGAGAGAGTCATTTCCAGGTGGTTATAAAAGGGAACTAGGGACTAAACTCACAATGTAGTCTAACATCACAGTGATCTATTCTGATTCTAAGCTTGGTCCTACCCTCCTAACTGTCCTTGGATGTGTTACTTTTTGTTCCTGTTTGCAATTTTTGTACCAATCACTTTATAATCTAGATACCTTGTTTTTACATCTACAAAGAAGCACTCAACCTTTTTCAGATGGAACTACCTGAATATAGCACACATATAATACATGTCATACACATGGACATGTGTTCATGAAATTTTACATAGAAACACATAACTGTAGAATTGGAAGGGCTATGGAGACCATTTGACTAACTTGTCACCTAAAGCAGGAACTCACACCACAAGACCCACCAGGTATCCTCTCACCTCTTGACTGTCCTCTGTGTTGTATGCCGGTCTCTATGCGCATCCTTCTAGCCCACTCTAGCCTGGTCTCTGTATGCTTCTATAATGGTGCACCTGGGGGGTTCACTTCCTTAGTTACAATCTCCTTTTCTATTTGGACTATTTACACACATACACACTTTCTCTCCCTCTCTTTCTCTCTCTCTCTCCCAAATTCACCTTTGTTTACGTCTGTTCTGACATTCACGGTTTTCCATGCAGAACTATTGGACATTTTACCATCACTAAAAAAATAAATAAATTTAATAAAAGCAAAGCTAATTTTCTTAATCTTAAAATAACTCCCTGGGGAAGCTGGGATGGCTCAGTGGGTTCAGCGCTCACTTTGAAGCCCTGGGGACCGAGGATCGAATCCCGATCCTGGCCTGTGCGGACCCATATGCTGAACTGGGGTGTGCTTCCCGAATGCGGTGAGGCCTCCAGTTCAGTTCAAAAAAATAAAAAAATAAAACAATAACTCCCAGATCATACAAGGGCTGCCAGAAAGTATCCAGCCATGCGATATGAAAAATGGCTGGATCTTTTCCCCAACAGCCCTCAGATTTGTTCCTCTTGGTTGCTATTCTCTTCCTAATTAAATGTACACTATTTGAATAGATTCTTATTCCCCTCTTATATCTGTCTCCATATTCAGTGGATTGTCCTGTCTTTCACTGACTTTTTTTCAAATTTGTGGGTTCATATCCACTGTCATGGCCCCCAACTTGTATCAGGGCCCAGTCATTTAATGCCTGAACTATCTATCTTCCAAATCCCACTTCTCACCTCTCTAATGTATGTTATGCAGAGCACTGATACTATAAGATTTATCAAAATTACATAAAATGCCCTTCTCGGATATCCATGGAATCAAGTGAACTAGATGTAAAAGCACTTAATAAACTGCAAAGTACTTTATTACTATTAGTTCCTTTCCTTTCCTTTCCTTTCCTTTCCTTTCCTTTTCTCTTTTCCCTCCTTTTATCTACCTTCCAGTCGAGATTTTTTTTTTTTTAATTTTTTTCACAGGTTTTAAATCTCTCCACTATTACTTTCTCAGAAGCTTAGTCATGTCTGCCTCCTGTCTTGCTTTTTATTCTGTACTATGGACCCCAGTCAGATGCCTTTTCCTTGTCAATCAGCACATTTATTTGGACTTATCCTGCCCCAAGACAGATTTCATGCCAATCTCTTCTTCTGTTCTCAGAATTCCCTCCACCAACCGAATTAAGTCTCTCTCTTCCTTTATAGTCCTGCTTAAGATCTATCCTCTCTCTTTGGGCCTCACATATAAACAGCCCATTCTGTCCCGCATTTCACTAATAACTTAAAACATTCCAATAATCTACCCAATCTATAACTGTTTCAATTAGTTTGACTTTTGGACATAAAACTGAGTGTGTGTAGAAAGTGTTTGATGTGAAATACCATGTTATATAAGGTTGACTATGAGCCTTGTTGTTAAACCAATCTAGGTAAAAATCTCAAGGTTGCCAGTCACTCACATATGTCAGGAGACATATTTACTACAAACCTCTCTTTCCTTATTCCTACTTCATAAGGTAGGTCTTAAAATTAAAGCAATATATAATAGCCTATTGACATTCAACAAGCAATAATGATAACCTTACTATTTCTATATATGTATATGCCTTTTTAATGCACATGACAAAAATATGAGGGCTGTCCAGAAAAAAATCCAGCAATAAGTGCCTCGATTTTTCCTATTACATGGCTGGATATTATCCAGACAGCCCTCATACACTGGCTAAAATGAAATAGATTCATGAACTCCTGTTTTCTTTCTGAAGATGACTGACTGCTAGTTTAAAAGAAGCCAACAAAACAAAACCCTTATTGACTCTGGAGCCCAAATAAATAAGAATGTGCTTATGTTTTGGAAGTATTAAAATTCAGATGAAATCTGAACTTTATTCACATAGGAAATCAAGCTCAATGAATCAAGAATACTCATTGGTAATAACATCTGAAATTTTAGTTTAAATTATAACAGAGAATAAGAATATAAATGTAGGGGAAACCAGGATGACTCAGTAGGTTAAGCGCTCGCTTTGTAGCCCCAGGGACCGAGGATCGAATCCCGGCCCCGGCCCGTGTGGACCCATATGCCAGTTCAGTTCTCACCGAGGTAAGACCCTGGCCCAGTTCCTGCCCTGTGCAGCCCCATGCCCACCTGTGGAATGAAACTATGTGGAAAAACCAATGATGTGCAACTATGGAGACTGTTCTGGGTTCTTCCCCTTCTCTCTGTCTCTGTATCTCTCTCTCTCTCTCTCTGTGTCAAAAACAATAAAAATAAATCTTTAAAAAATACATAGGGAAGCCGGGATGGCTCAGTGGGTTAAGCGCACACTTTGCAGCGCCGGGGACCCAGGATCAAATCCCGGCCCCGGCCTTTGCGGACCCACGTGCTGAACTGGGGAGTGCCCCCAGTTCAGTTCTCTCTCTGTCTCTGTATCTGTATCTCTCTCTCTCTGTAACTAAAAATAAAAAAATAAAATAAATTTAAAAAAAATAATGAGGCGGCCGGGATGGCTCAGTGGGTTGGGCGCTCGCTTTGCAGCCCCGGGGACCGAAGATCGAATCCTGGCCCCAGCCCGTGCGGACCCATATGCTGAACTAGGGAGTGCCCCAGTTCAGTTCTCACCGGGGCAAGACCCCGGCCCAGTTCCTGCCCTGTGCAGCCTCGCCCACCTGTGAAATGAAACTATGTGGAAAAACCAATGATGTACAACTATGGAGACTGTTCTGGGCCCTCCCCCTTCTCTCTGTCTCTGACTCTGTATCTCTTTCTCTGTCAAAAACAATAAATAAATCTTTAAAAAAATATACATATATATCTATATCTATCTATCTATATATATATATATATACACACATATATATATATATGTAAGCACAATTACCACTCTCTTATTATTAACTTACTATATATTTGGTCATTAAATCTATTAAAGTTAGTACTATCTTTGTCAAGATGAGAGAATTTTAGAAGAGAAAATCATGCCTTTTATTTTCTGTCATACTCTCCTGATCTTATAACAGTGCTTTCTTCATGGTAAGAAATATAGTTGCTCAACCACTCCTTAGAAGTTACAAAGAATTTTGATTGTATTTACTGGTTCTCAAGGATACATGGTAATGATCAGTGCCTTTATTTTTTTTTGAGGGTTATTATACAAAGATAACTGAGCATCTCTGAAAAGTCAAGAGAAGGCTAGTCATGTCAAATGCTACTAGAAGAAA
This sequence comes from Craseonycteris thonglongyai, assembly GCA_004027555.1. Taxonomy (NCBI): domain Eukaryota; kingdom Metazoa; phylum Chordata; class Mammalia; order Chiroptera; family Craseonycteridae; genus Craseonycteris; species Craseonycteris thonglongyai. The sequence goes on from PVKE010004138.1 coordinate 24,431, forward strand.
AAATCTAACCCCACACAATACAGACATTTAGTCATATGAGGCATACTGTTACTTCCCAAATATTACAACAGAAACACACACACATACACACATACACAATAGAAGCAACACTGCCACTCCAAACCCTTTCATTTGTTTCCTTCTAGGGCTTGTTACTATGCATAAGTAAATCTTTATACTGTTACTTATTAACACATACATACAATATACATACATATATATATATATATATATGCGCACACATCTGACATACATGATTTATCTTGTTTTTCCAGTTAACATAGCTAGCATTAGCATTTTCACAATTATTTTATCAGCTATATTTGAACCTAGACCTTTATCTCATAATATGGTTACTATAACCCTGGTTAATTAGCCACTGCTTAGCACTGGACTTTCTGACCACAAAAATAACCTACAATCCAGAACTATTTGACATTTAAAGACAATTATTTCTATTTTCACTTTTAAAAGCAGCTAGACCAAACACAGAATATTAAAGTACACTTAAGTCCCAAGATACTTTTTGAAAACTAGCCTTACTACTCAAGTCAGGGTAGAGTGAGGGAGGAAAAGAATACAGAGGAAGTTCTTTCACAGAAGAAAAGGAATCCAAGGTGAACCTATTTTGACCTTTAACCTTACTCTGCAGAAGTAAATGCCAGAATGGAAACCAGATCCTGACTGGTAACTGCAAACTCCCTTTATTCTAACAGTTTTTGGAGTTGGTGATGATCTTGACAAGCTGTAAGAGTTTCATTCCAGTTCACAATCAGCTTACATCAGAGTGCTTCATACCACCCTTCTGTACCTGACAACCATAACCACATCTTACTGTCAATGGAACAAGTGACAGCTCCATGTTTAGGGACTTGTGCCAGCCTCTGGTTCAGATTCTATGAGGACTTAAAGTAATACACAGCACTCCCTGCTTTCACTTCAGGTCTTTCATTGTTATCTTCCCCCAGTATGAAATAAGGCACATATATTAACTGTTTTATAGTTGGCAAAGAGCACAGATTTTAGGAATGGCATTTTTACATGAGTAAAAATAACAAGGAAGCAACACCCTGGTTTGTTTTTGTTTTTTTAAGTGGCTGCTACAAATGAAATAAAAGACGAGGCTCCCTGTTATTAAAACTTGCACAGAGGCTTGTGGAGAGAGGGGAGAGTCTAATTAAAGTCAGTTTGAAAAGCAAAGCGTCTCCACAAGTGTTAGCCAGTAACCATGGTAATCTCATCTGTCCAGGTTACCACTACCCTCTTTCCTTTTTTTTTTTTTTTAAACTCCCCCAAGCCACATCAAAGGAAGGCCCTGAAGATGGCAGCAGTGAATGAATACAGCAGCTGACTGTGAGTGGAAGAAGAGGCACACAGAATGAGAAATATGAATGCAAAATTTCTTAAACAAATCTCAGACCCCGGCCACACTCTGTTCTGTCAAAAGGACCTCAAGCTGAGCCCACTGCCAACGTACTTTTGGAGCACTTTCTCCCTCACTCCATTCAATCATTTCCGTAAACTAAGAGAATAAATCTAAACCGCTATTTCTTGCTACCTGCAGGCTACATGACGATATGAAGGAACTCTTCTAATCTGCCCCTAACTTCCTATCCCACCTTTTCTCTTCCCACACTCTGCCCCCTCTTTAAGACTGGAGATTCAAGGTAAACCATAAGTCCTTGAAGCTTTAAGATGCCACTTCTTTGTATAAAATATCTTTACCTGGAATGGTAGGCTAATAGCCCCCCCCCCTACACCCCCCAAACAAAAGATGTCCCTGTCTCAATCCCTAGCACGTGTGAATATTTACCTTACATATAAAAGAAACTTCACATATATGATTAAGTTAAAGCTCTTGAGATAGGGAGATTTTCTTGGATTTTCTGGGTGGGCCCATGTAATCACAATGGTCATTAAAGAAAAGCAGGCGAGAAGATTGGTCAGAGAAGAGTCCATGAGCCGAAGAAATGCAAGCAGCTTCTAGAAACTGAAAAGCAAGAAAATGGATTCCCCAGGAGAACACCACCCTGTAGATGCATTCTGTATGTCTGACCAACACAAATATAAGGTAATAAATTTGTGTTGTCTAAAGCTACAAAGTTTGTGGTAATTTCTTATAACAGTGATAAAAAACTAATGTCCCTGGTGAACTCTTGTTGATCCTAAACTCAGCTCAGGCATCCTTTCCTATCGGAAGCCCACCCCGAGAACTCCTACCCTCTCTGCCCTCCTTTCTCTATCTCCTTAGATAGTTATTCTCCCTCCTGGCAAAGTACCTGGCATTTACCTTTATAGAGCCTAGCAGTTTCCTTAACTAGTTTAGAATGCTCGCTGTCAAGGACAGAGCCCATGTCTTATTCATTTTCTTATTTCTAGTGTTTATCAACACTTCTGACACACAGGCATACACTATATTCATAAAACTTTTTTCCAGTAAGTTAGCATAGCTCATCCCGTAATGATCAGCAGCTTTCACTTCCTTACTAGATGATAAAGACACAGATGATAAAGAAATAATTAGTTCATTACCAGACGCTTGGAAATCTTATGTATATAGCTCCTTTCTCTTCTAGAAGGACTCTCAAAATATTGTTTGCCCATAGTACTCTGGATTGAAGGAAGTAGTAACCATCCTTTCTATCTCCAATGAAAAGGTTTATAAAGCTTTCAGTCCTACAGAGAAACCAAGTACTGGCTTGAATGAAAGAGAGAAAACAGAAGAGGAACAACTAGAGATATATTGGTGTTTCTCAAAAAAGCTACTGAGGTGAATCCTATTTTCCAAAAAGGACTACAACAGTCTCATCCACTGCACATTCTTCTGCACTGTGACTCTCACGCTCCACCATCAAGAAGTAAGGTCATCACCTTCCCCTTCGCCTCAGGGTTGGCCTCAGTGCCTCATTTGCAAAGAACAGAATGCAACAGAACTCACACCAATGACTTCAGAAGACACATTGAGACTTCTATCCCTCCAATCCAAATGCCTGCTCTCCCAATGCTCCTTCCGGTTCTCTCCCCCTGGGAAGCCAGCTGTCATGCTATGAGAAACTCTGGCCACATGGAATTATACGGGGAGCCACTGTACTTGACAGGCTCCACTGAGCTCAGCCCAGAAACTAGACATAAGTGAGACGTATTCAAATGAATTCCTGTCCCCAGTCAATCAGATCTTCCTTGATGAGGTCCTACATGCGACAGAGCAGGTCAATCATCCCTGCTGTGCCCAGTCTGCCTTCCTGACCTACAGAAGCTATAAACCTAATAAAACTAAGTTGCGATAATTTATTATGCATAAGCAATTAACAGCAACAGCAAACAGTTCAAAAATATAATAATTACTATGACTTTGCTTCCTGTTCCTAGGAAGACAGACTGGCCAAAAAGAGACTCAGTGAATTACTTTTTTTTTAAGATTTATTTTATGATTTTTGACAGAGAGAGACAGAGACAGGGAGAAGAGGGAGGGCCCAGAGCAGTCTCCATAGTTGTACGTCATCAGTTTTCAACATGGTGTCATTCCACACAGGTGGGCCGGGGCAGTACGGGGCTGGAACAGGGCCAGAGGGCCTCCCACGTGGGCTGGAGGCTGAACCAGGAGCCTCCCACATGGGAAGCTCACCCCAGCGAGAAACAAACTGGGGCCTCCCACATGGGAAGCACACCCCAGTTCAGCATATGGTTCCACACAGGCCAGGGCCGGGACCAGGCCTTGATCCTCAGATCCCAGGGCTGCAAAGTGAGAGCTTAATGCACTGAGCCATTCTGGCTTCCCCACGGTGAATTACTTTAATCAAATTCTGTCTTAATATGGTGAAATACACACATGCTTTAGAATTGTAGCTCACACAGTTAGAGATTTGAGAGAATACATAGCTGATAGTTCAATGAGAGACTGAAAAAATTAAGTACCCTTCCGTCCACGATGAAAATATACCTCTGAAGAAGTTATCCAAATGGTCTTGCACCGGATTTATAATCCTGTACCCTAAATGTGCAAGATGTTAGATTAGATGGGATTAAACTCAGAGGGATGCTGGAAGCACACCAAAATGTCTGCTCTCCTTCCTGCCCAATTTGGTCCACTGTAAATAGAACTTGACAGGCTTGCTTAAATCAACTTAACAATGTGTAGCACAAGTGCTTTCAGATGCCCAGTAGCTAAACCACATCAGTTTTCTTAAGAAGCCTTCGAGCAAGAGGCGAAAATACTAACAGATACTGCCAAGAGTGCTCTGTCCAAGAGAGCTGGTGGCCTTGAGTGACTCATTTCATAGGCTCCATCTATCCATACTAGAAGGTTGAAAGTGGGAAGGAGTTGGGCCTTCAATAACCAAACCCAGGCCTCAGGCTTATTTGTTAAAGCCAGATGCTGTCATGTTGGAAGCAGATGAGAACACAGTTACAATCGATTTGGAATACTGATGAATTCCAGGTGTACCTTCCAGCAGCCTGGGGGAGCTGGTAGCTCAAAGCCCTCAGAGGGTTTTATTACAAGTGTCATAGTAGGCTATTCTGTTGCAAAGTGTATAGGGGCCACAGTACTTTTTCACTGGGATTTCAAATGGGAGCATTTCTTTTTGCCAAAGTTTTACAGAAGCTTTCTTAAAGGCAATTTCTCAGAAAAACTCTAAGAATATAATGGTTAAAAAAAAAAAAAAAGTAGGAAAACTAAGAAAAGTTGAGGAGAGTAAAGTTTAGGTAGAAGACCTGAAGGTTCCTAAGGGAAATTGAATTAAATATAGTGTTTATAACTGTCAAGTGTGGGCTACTTGATGTCCTTAACCCATAATGTAATTTTATGCCCCAGTGGATGGCTAGCTATGATCCATGTCATTCGAGAGAGAAAAAAACACATTACCAGAATCCCAAATAGTGTTTATAGAGCCTGTGCTTCAAGGGCACAACACGAGACTCTAGCCACATTGTAGGAACACCTGCCCATTTTCCAGGCCTATTTCTCTAGACTCCTTGTCAACTCTGTGCATTTCTCCACGTCTTTCCAATCAACCCTTTTTGCTATATAGTAGAGTTAGTTGCTGTTTGCAAATAGGACCCTGAATTAATAACAAAAACACCAAGAGGTCAACCTTTATTTTCAATGGTGCTTTTTTCAGTCGGGTAGGCCAAATGCACAAAAATACATATTGCCATGTAACTAAAAAAGTATTGATTTAGGTAAGATGGTAATATGTCCTTCCATGTGGTGAGGTTACCCAATTAGGAGAAACAGATTACTCCTTGTTCTCACCCTGGTCCTCAATTCAGGACCATAAATTTCCATGAGCTATTTCAACACCAAAACCAGATGTGTTAATTCCCATTATTTAAATAAATTAAAATATAAAAATAAAAGAGAATTCAAGGAGAATAATGGTTGACTTAGCTCAGTTTTCATCTATTTACTATACTCACATTGTCAGATATGTCATAAACCATGGTTGGTACAAATTTGTCATCTAAATTTATGTAATAAAAACTCATTCATCATTATACACATTAAGATACTTACTCAGTATCATCAGGCTTAGTCCCCAACCCCCACACTTCCCTATTTACGTAAAATACGTACAAGTACTTTAGATATTATAAGACATGTAGCAAGATTTGGGGGGGGGGGGGCAAGGGAATTCCAAACTTGAGATTCTGAATATTAATTGAAATATAATTGAAATATGAGAAAGTGATGTAATCATACACAAAAGTCTATCAAGGGGTAAAAGATACCTTCCTTTAATTTACATTTGAATTAATGAGCAGTAGTCAAATAGGACACAACGGATTTGTTGGTTCAAGAAGTAGAGGGAGGAATATCCTGCTACATACACAAGATGTGTGGTCCTTAAATTCCCTTTTAGCATCTGGGGCCACATTGCAGCAGTAAGCTTGGCTATGCTCTATTAATGAACAAAACACCAAGGGTCTGGCTACTGTAATGCATGTTACTTTATTTGCAAAACTAGATACTGGTACCAATACTGAACATCACCATTACCATACCCCACCCCCCCCCCCCCCAACACCCCCCCTTAAAACCAGGAACAATTCTTTCATCCTTCTCAAGGATCTGAATGGAATCTCAAATCAATATATAAAACCTTTCCAAATGATCTCGAGGGCAAAGACTCTTCTTTGGCCCTACTCCCTGATATCCTGGTACACAGTAATACCCTCTCTGTCAGGGGCAACTCAGTGGGTATTATTCACTGACCAAAACCCTATCTGCACAGGCATCTGAGATCACAAGACAACTTTCCCTACTCAGAAGCAGCTGACTCCCAAACCTCCCTAAACCTGGAAGATTCCAATGACATTGTGTATAAAAAGATTAAACAATATACTCTTCATTATGATGTATAAGAAAAAAATCCACTTACATAAAGATGGAAGGAAAAAAAAAATTTAAAAGACTTTGGGCTATGAGTGGCATAACACAAGGGCAGTATAAAGTAACAATTTTGTTTTCCCTGAAATTGAACAGGTAAATAGGTAGATGCTCTGTTGACCTATCCATAAGAATAAAGTTTCTCAGGGGCATATGCCTACCACGTCCTCAATCACATGGCTATTAGAATAATGCCTTTGCTTCATCTGTCTGCATGTACACCACAGTGTGAGGTTAATGCAGGACAAGAACACACATAGAACCAGTTCAGTCCTTGTCCCTTCTCCCACAATGCATGATTTCTTGCAAATGCAAATGCCTGTCCAAGGAGAATCACAACCTACCCACCATTACTCATAAGTGATTACAAAAATGAAGCAGATTTTAATTAAAAGCTCTAAAACGTTAAAGTCAAAATTTAGTTCTCATTACAACTAGCTAGCTATTAGATTTAGAGTACGATTTTCTTTTTCCAGCTAAGTACAAACAACATCATAAATGGCTAAACAAATATAATTCTGACACCAGATAGCTATCACTCAATTCTGCCAGTATTTGTGTGACTATCAGGCATACAAAAGACACTCTAGCTCACCTAAGAAAAAACAAAATTAACATTCATTCACCTCATGAATTACTGGCTTTATTACTGATTGAGTATGTATTTATAATTTTAGGACATAATTAGACCTACAGTATGATTAGATGCTTGTTATTTATAACATGGCTTATAACAAAGGTCACTGGTAAATATATAGTATGTGCTTCTAATATGAAAAATATTTGACATGTTATATATTCAAGTATGATCTAATGATAAAAAATTTGGGAATTGTATTAGCTTCACATACTGTTTTGCTTTCATGTTAGACCCATCCAGCAAAACATGTATGTCCTTATTTGTAAATGTAAATTTTATGTACTGATATGTGATATACAAAGATGTTCATACACAAGCATTCATATAGTCTTATCGCTACAGTCTCTTTATTTGTTGTTTTGGAAGCTAGAATATGAATGAATTAAAGCCTTGCTATTATTCTTCATCATTTTCTTGTGACCTGAATATTTTTTCATTATCACTGAGGCTGAATAGATAAAAAGATAATATTTGGTTCTGTCCATAGCTGGTGCTAATGAAATGAATAATATCAATATATTAAAGCAGTGACCAGGGGCAGAAAGGCAATACAAGCAAATAATGGGGCCAGAAGACCATTTTCCATCTTTGTTGACATCTTTGCAGCTTCCCAGCTGAGATTATGGGTCACACTCTAGAACATCTGGCAGCTGGGGTAGTCCAGTTAAAGAGGTGGGCAGTGGGGAAAGGCCCCAGGGTCCTGTCTAACTCATTTATTTCCCTCAGGGGAATCACACATAACTGGGCCCAAACATCACCTGAAACAAAGTTCAAAATCAAGAGAACCAAATCCTAATCATGGTTCTGTCTTTATCTGGCTATGTGACCATGAACAAATAACATATCTGGAATTTTAGTTTGTTCTTCTATAACAGGGAGATATTAGTATTTGTCTCACAGATGCTCTTATAGAACCAAATGATTTCATGTGTGTACTTGGCACAGCCCCTGATACATATAGTAGGCCCTCCGCAAAATACTAGCTGGCTTCTACTCCAGAGGTGCTCAGGAAAGATGTGAATTTAAAAATCCCTGAGATCTGGATTTTAATCCAGCTTGGGTCTTAATCCAGAAACACCTGGAATCAAATGGGATCACCAGGATAAGGCACACTTGGCTGAGAGTCCTACTGTAACCTGGGGCTCCAAATGCCTTCAATTACTTTTATGTCTCACTTAAAGTAGCCTCAGCTGTTAGGTACATACTAGTGGAGCTAACAGGTACCGTAACTCTTCCTGGCCATGTAACATTGAACACCACCACTAAGGGAAATTGGCTAGTATGTTAGTTGTGATTTCTTGATATTTTGGGCCAGAATCCTTGATGTCATGTTATCTTTATATAATTTTCTTCTTTTGTAGTCATTTAATTTCCACTTTCAACCATCCATGTCCATTAGTTTATTGTTTTCCTGTGACAGGATCACCTGGTTAAGATTACCGACTGCCATAAATGCCTCTACTTTTCATATTACACAGCTGGATACTTTCCAGACAGCCCTCATATATTTGATAGGTTTTTCATAGCAACCAGGCAAACGATGATAATATGCACGGTTTGGGAAAAGTAACTATGATGAAAGAGTTCATAAAATTTACACGGTGGATGCTCAAGGATCAACCATAATAAAAACCACATACATTTAATAAAATTTATTTTCAAATTGGCTACACTCCATGTTCTCCAAAGTAAAATGAGTACTGCAAATAGTTTTCAACTTTTCTTGGAAATGAGACACCAAAGAAGACTTCATGCACCTATTTAAGATATTTAGACTAAATTCATTGCTTTTCCTTCAGTGATGTCTTAGAAAAGTAACTGTTATACACCTCAGGCCCTAGAATAAATAAAAAGGTTAAATCCTTCTATTCAATGATGTCCAAATATAATATGTTTGTGTGAGCATTCTTTTTAAAACTAAAAAGTATCCTACCTCTTTAAAGTTGTCAAATGCTGATAAAATGATTTCATGCCCGCCTCTGACAAGACATACGGCTGCCAACAGTTCTAACACAAGAGCTTTTGTTCTGTCAAAACAAGAATAAAAAAGAAAAACATAAATCAGTGAAAGTGACAAGATGAATCAGCTGTTCCTTGCTTCCAAGATGAATACAATAATAAAATATTTGTCCATGTAAGTTTTACTTTTAAACCTTTACCTACTTCTATATATGTGATTTATCTAGGGTACCAAGTTGGAAGGCGTGTTTCCCACTGCCCAAATTAGAAATTACTCACTAATGAAAATGAATTCTGGATAAATCAGTCTTTTAGTCCTATCATCAGATGAATCAGCACAATGCGGTTGAAAAAGTTTTATTGATGAGTAAAGACAAAAAGAAACTTGGAGAATAGTCAGGAAAACAACCCATTGGTTAAATATTTTCTCTGATTTTAGAGTCAGAGATATAACATTTGCCAAAAAAGAGTTTAAAATCAATAGAAACCAATGTCCTACATTTCAAATCTGCTAATTTGCACATGACCCCATAAAAATTCCCCATGACTGCAAGTTTCTATCATTTCTTCTTCCTATGCAGGAGATCTGAAAGGAGGTGGGTTACAACTCTGTTAATACAAGAATATTTTCCATGACTCAAGCAAAGAGAAGAAAACTCCATCTGAAATATGTTTAGAAGGAGAACCTAGAAATATACTCCAAGTTTTCAAATACACTGTCAAGGACAGCAATGTTTCTTTGTCATGAGATCACTTCAGTATTTAATCTTTTTTCTGGAATAAAAGCTATCACCCACCTCTAAACAAAGACCATTCTCATAATCCACAATGTCAATTGTCTTAAGAAAAAAGGAATAATGACTTCCCTGTAGGCAGGGACACAGAAGCATGACTACTTGGGATTCTAGTAAACTAAGGAAGCGATGACAAAATTGCAAAAGCTTTAATCATGCAGGGGAAGTTTGAAATAATAATATCAACATCTAAACAGGACTTCATCATTTGCATTGCATTACAAATAAGAAAGGATCTAATTTACAGAGTGTGTGTGTGTGTGTGTGTGTAATTTTTTTTGGTTGAGTAAACAGTTTTTAGATACAGTCTACACAGAGGTTATTTGATAAAAGTGAGTAACATATTTGAAATGCAGAATATCTCACAAGAACAGAAAACACATTAGAATAACCAAAAGAAACTGATAAAATACGATTCTAGAAGCAATCTGTGATGCAAACATAATAATATATATGGGCATTGGCCTTTATAGAAAAGTGAATATAAAATAAAATCTGCAGACACAATTTGTTTGTTTGTTTGTTGGGGTGTGGGGGATAATAAAAGCTACATATGTAAATGTTGCAAGTGAAGTATGGACAAGGGATAAGAGGTTTAAGTTAGCTTTTGGCAATACTTGGTGTAGCTAAGTCTGTGCCATTCCTGGCAATCTGGCAATCACATGCTCCCCACCACCACCACCACCAAATTTAGCTAAATTTGCAAAGACGCGGAGCACCAAACCTTGAAAGAATGAAAGCTTACAGAGAAGAGTGAAGGGTGCTAGGTATCAGCAGTTGCTCAACTCTGCCACATGTAGGAATGTAACTTAGCTGATCTAAAGGGTGTCCCAAAATTCACGCAAGATTTGAATTTTGAGTCACTTGTGCGGTAAAGTGTTACCAGCAAAAAAAAAAGACAGCGTGACAGCTGACAGTTCAAGGTTATTAAAAATGGAGCGCTACCCAAAAGAACAACACATTTTCATTGTTGAGCAATGAAAACTTACAATTTTTAATTATAAACCTGTGTTTTCTATCAAAATTACTTCTTGCGTGAATTTTAGGACACCCTTTACATAGCTCAAGTGTCAGCTAGCAATCTTATTTCACAGAGTCCCACTGGAAAGTTTCCAAACTCTAACTTGGGTGTCAACTAGCTCTCAGCTTTCTCTAGTTAGAGTCACACATGTACATTACACATAAAACTTACCTTGGATTCTTGTTGTTCAAGCTTAGTGCAATCTCATTGACAGCATGTGGATGAGACATGACCATGTTGAAACCATACTGAAATTAATATGAAAAAAAAAACAAAGCATTAGGAGTCAATTTAGGGGACTGTCGGTACTCATTAAAAACAAAAACCTGAAGTCCCTACCAAATGTAATTTATGCCATCACAAATGCATTTATGTCTCTAGCACATCACTGTCTGAACATATTTTCCAGAAATATTCCAGGAATGATGTCTCTATTTCGGTTCTTTATGAATGAACTACATGTTTCTCTTTATTAAAATGGTGAAAAGGCTCTAATCCAGCCCACTGATTCTCAACCCTGGCTATTCGTTAAAATCACCTGAAAAAGTAAACAAAACATTGATTCTCCAGGACCCACCACAAATCAACTTATTCTCACTTTCAAGGATAAGACCCCAGCATCTAATTTTTTTTTTTCCTTTTTTTAGACTTTCAGAGTGATTCCACTGTACTGCCAGAGTTTACAAATGTATATACTCCCTTCTCTGAGCAATGGTGAACAGGACCTAAACGCAAGAAAAACCTGAATTGTTCTGAAGCCTGTTACCTCATCCTTCTACAAAATGAAGATCAAAGAGAAGCTCAGGAATCTTTCTTGATGCTGCTGAGTTGAGGAAGTTTTCTTTCTCCTCCTAACTCTCAGCTCATAACCTTATTTCCAATTATACTGATATGAGAAGGAAAAAACTTCCAAGAGCTGCCGCCACCACCACATCAATTCTCCCACACGTCTGCAGCTTACCTCCTCACCTCTTCCTAAAGACGAACTCTCCCACACGCCAATCTAAGGCCAACCCCTCCCCTGAGTCCCTGATTCCATTCCCTCTCACCTACTCAAGAGCATTCATTATGTGCTCTAGCAGTTCTGTCATCCCCTAGCTACAACTGAACACACATTTTCATCACTCCCCATTCCTATTTCCTGCGTATTTTTTCTACAGCACTTCGTAATAGTTCCCTAGAGCCAGTCCTTCTAGGTTCAAATCTTATTAGCCATCTAATCATGAGTAAATCACTTAACTTCTCTGTCTTGACTCTCAGTTTCCTCATCAATAAAATGAGGAGAGTAATATTACTAATCTCACAGGACTATTAGGAGACTTGAATTAATTAATATGTTTAAAAGCACTAGACTTGTGGGAAGCACGATACAAATATTAGCTTTCATTTCAGCATCACCATTTTTCTCTGGAATGCTATGTAATTTACCAATTTATTTATCTGTCTCCCTCACTAGAAAGTAACTTTATTTAGTTAGTTAATGCTATATTCCCTGTGCCTAGAACAGAGGCTCTTTCACAATGCTCAAAAAAAATATTAATTGACTGAACAAAAGGATACATGCAGGGGGAAGCCAGGATGGCTCAGTGGGTTAAGCACTCACTTTGTAGCCCCGGGGATTGAGGATTGAATCCTGGCCCGTGTGGACCCACATGCTGAACTGGGGAGTGCCCCCAATTCAGTTCTCACCGGGGTGAGACCCCAGCCCAGTTCCTGCCCTGTGCAGCCCCGCCCACCTGTGGAATGAAACTATGTGGAAAAACCAATGATGTGCAACTATTTAGACTGTTCTGGGCCCTCCCCTTTCTCTCTGTCTCTGTCTCTCTCTCTCTCTCTGTCAAAAACAATAAAAATAAATCTTTAAAAAGGATACATGCCTATTTCCCACTTGAATTCAATTCAGCATCATGATGTTGAGTTTGAACTCAATTACTGACCCTCTATGTAGGTATTTATTTTCCATTTGTACTTGAACCCATCTGCAGCATCCTTACCAATGGAAATCAAATCTTATTTTTATATATGAATTATGTTGTTCTAATTCTCACCTCTGGTTTGCTTATCTAATGATACCTTTTTCACAGTGTCAGTTCACTCTAGATGTTCCAGGATTTAACCACTTTCTCGTTAGGATTAATCCAACCCACATACTGTGCAGTCTCTCTCAGTGTTTCTCAGAGTGGGGATAACATTAATCATAATCTCCTGAAACAGGAACCTACACTTTTAACAAGAATCCTCCACGTGTTTCTTAGAAAGACTAGGCACTACCAGGTCCAACAAACAGTTAATTGTAATTTCTTGCCTATTCGCCATATAACCCTTTGAGAACCTCTGACCTACCCAGTGTGTGAGTCTATTCATTCCTAGTGTTGTAACATTCTCCCATTACTGCCCACAACCCAAGTAATCAACACAAGCTTATCACTGTAGGTGAAAACATGTTCCCTTTAAATACATTATAAATGCTAATGAAAATAGTAGAACAATAAATTAATTTGAGCATTAGAACAAACCAGACCTTTCTTTTTCAACAGAATCTCATTATATCCCCGATACTTACCGCAAATAGAAAGAATAAAAGGAAACAAAAGAGAACAAAATCAAACTCTAAAAGCTTCAATTTTTTGAAAAGATATGAAACACACACATACCTGATAATTCATGATGGCACGTAAACACATGATGCAGACATGTACGTCATCTTTCTTACTCACTAATCTTGAATTTTTCAAGGTTCTTCTGCTTGGCAAAGTATTATACCTACAAATAAAAAGGCAAAGTTCTATAAAACTACAGGTTACTCTCTTACCATGGACCCATGTACTGAAAACATACACACTGTCCTCTACCTTTACCTGGACCTAAATGAAGACTGCAGGTAGAAACCACCACCACCAAGCCCATGACCACCAAAGCTATTTTTGTAACTGTGAGGGCCACAGGACTGTGTACACTGGTCATCATCGCGTCAGGCTAGTTAGCCATGGACAGTGAAACTCAACTCCACCTACAATATGTAAGAAATCAAACTGCATGCAGGATTCATCTACAATTCCCAGCTCCTGATCAAGAGACCAAGCTAAAATTGAAGAGGTGATCTAAGGTAATACATAGATTGCATCTGCCAACAAGTGCAGGGGTGAAACTTAACTCCTATCCAGACCTCTAATCACTGACACAATTTAAACTGCACTTCCCCCCCAGGGGTGCTCTCTGAAGTCTCTGCTTTGGAGTTTAAGCCTAGACAAGTTCATACAGTAGCAGCTTTGATATCAGCCTCTGGTATTAGGTCTTAACAGTATGCACAAGCTTAATAGTTTGCAAATACTTCCACAGCCTGCACCCTCACCTAAAATCTAGTGTGGCAGCTAAAACTTAGATGGAAATATGCTGATATTTCACAGGATTAAGATGTTTTAACGTTAGGATTCATTCTAGAGACACTACATGGTTAAGCCTTAGTAGTTCTGTATGGAGATTTATCAGAGCCTTCAAGTAGTGAGGAAGTGACAATGTAACGTGGTGCAAGTAGAAAAGATGACAACACTGAGGGCTTCAACATGAGTTTTAAATTACTGCCTCAGAGTGCAGTTTTCTCTGCAACCGCAAACCTGAAATAAAAGCAAATTTCAAAGTTGTCAACTATTTTCCCATAGACAGTCAAGGGTAGAAATGCTCTACAAAATAAGCTATAGGCTTTCTGACTTCTTGAATTGAACTAATGAAAAATGTTTAAGAAAGTTATGATTAATATTAACTGGTTTCAAAACTCCTACAGGTGCAGACTAGGAGTTGAAAGCTGAATTGACAGTTTTGTCTGAATGTGTTCCATTGAGCAACCCTTTTAAATCTTTTCTATTCAAAAACAATCAAATAGAAGAAGTTGATTCTTCCAAATCAGCCAAATAAATTTTTGATAAATATATCAGTAAGTCACTTCCCTCAATATACCTGAATGTGTAAGATTAATTTGCTCACGCTAGTTATAAGATGGATGCTTTATCCAAGGACTTCCTACTTTATGCACACTGGGAAATAAAATTTCAGCGATGGAAGTTGGGCAAATTCATTTTTGAATGCAAAAACAAAGTTAAAAAAACAAATTCAGATTTGGGGGTTAGTAGGCCCAATTTCAACATCTACTATGCAACTTTAAAAGTGACACTTTGTCACAACCCCAGCCTGAGCACAACTGCTAACACACTTGATGGAGGCCTCATAGAGATCGGTGCAGCTTCAAGCAGTCACCACACCCAGCCTGACCCAAGAATATGGGATCTCCTTAGTCTACATCAGAAGTTCTTTCACGTCCTCCAGCTTTCTTAATTAATTTTACCTCGATTTTTTATTTCTTAAAGATTTGTTTTTATTGTTTTTGACAGACAGAAACAGAGAGAGACAGAGACAGAGAGACAGAGAGAAGGGGGAGAACCCAGAGCAGTCTCCATAGTTGCACGTCATCAGTTTTCAACATGGTTTCGTTCCACACAGGCGGGCGGGGGCTGTGCAGGGCAGGAACCGGGCTGGGGGCTCCCACAAGGGAGGCACACCCCAGTTCAGCATATGGGTCTGCACGGGCCGGGGCCAGGATTCAATCCTTGGTCCCCAGGGGCAAAGCAAACGCTTAACCCGCTGAGTCATCCCGCCTTCCCCAATTTTGTATTTCTTTAGTGTAATATCTTGTTAGGTATATAAGAGTTGATTAGAGGAATAGTTGTCATTATTAGCTGAAAGCAATGGCTACCCGTATAAAGGTAACTAAGATTAATACAGGGGCTATCTATCAATATAAATCCATTGGTTCTTGAATTAGATGGTAAAGCCTTGAGGGCAGACACAACATTTTTTTTATTGTTAAATTTATTTGGGTCACATTGGTTGGTAAAACTTACATAGGTTCCAGGTGTTTATTCTACATCACATCATCTATGTGTTGCATTATGTGCTCACCACCCAGAGTCAGTTCTCCTTCCATCACCATATATTTGGCTCTCCCTCCCTTCTCTCTCACCAGAAACAACAGTTTTGTCTTTCATTTTCCCTTAGTACTTAGTAGACTACAGCTTAAAAGGTATAACAGATGTGTAATAAAACCAACTCTGGGGCTTCGGCAAGAGATTTGGTTTGATTTTCTATGGCTGATGGAAAGCACCAGAAGCCAATTCTTCTAGATTGCTGCCTAATGCAGGTATCTTTGTGGTGGTAAATAGGATGTGTCAACTGTTAGTTCCAAATCTGTTGGCAATTTGGAAATCAACTTGGGGAAATCTATTTAAACTAGCTCCACAGGTATGGAGCTTTGGATAATATCACATCACTTCTCAGCCTTTTGACTAGGATCAAGTGTGGATAGTATCACCATTGTGCACTGGAGCTGTGTGCACATTATATATGTGTAAAATACACTCAAGCACAATAAACATACCCGCACAGCACAACATGGTGGAGTGATAAGTCACACCTTCTCTAAGGAGAATTTGTGTGTGTGTGTGTGTGCGTGTGTGTGTGTGCGTGTGTGCGCACGCGCAAAACTTTGTACTTAAAATTCCCATATAGTCAACCTTTTCTCAATAAAGTCAGGCTTGACTAAATTAATATATGAGGGCTGTTCAGAAGGTGTCCAGCCATGTAACTGTTCTCATTATACAGAGGGTGCCAAATATACACGTATTTTAAGAAAGTAACAAACTTATTAAATTTATTGTAATACTCAACTACTGATAAGATAAATAAATCGCACTTGACTTCTGCAGTTACAAGAGGTGCTCAAAGTAGTTACCATTAGTATTTATGCAATACATAGATAACATCTTTTAAAATGTGTATACGCTTTTATGGTACCCTGGTATTGACAACAGCTGGATTTTTTCCAGACAGTCCCCGTAGACATACTTAGTAACTACCTTTAGGCATATGAAAGTTGTTTTTAAATAAGGCTTTAATTCAAGAAGGAAATATAAAAGGAATATATAAATTGTGGGATGAGTATCATAAATGTGTCATGACAATGAACCTAATTGAACATGAAATATTACCAATGGAGTTTTAAAACATACCTGTCTTATGGTTCTCTGAATCGCATAATTACAAGATACCTCCACCATACATCCTTTTTCTCTATATTTTAAATTTTCTACAAATGTGTATTACTTTCCAAATAAAAAATAAATCGTATTAAAAAATGAACTCTTGTAGATGGTCTATGATTAGATCCCCTAAAGACAGGGGGCTAAAATGGAGAATGTGATTATAATGCTTTTTGTACTCTAATCGCCTTATAGACTGTTTCTCAGAAGGCCTTTTAGGTAGGAAGTGGATCCTGATCTACCGGTACTCTCATAAAATCAAGGTTTCTATGATGAGGCCAAATCCCACCACAACATATATGCCAAGAAAACTAAGTAACAGAAAAACTAAGCTTTGAAAATCTTTTTCCTGCTATTGCAAAGGTCCACCTAGAAGACAATAAAACTGAATACAATGATTAATACTTTCCATAGAACAAAGGATAAGGGTAACTGATTAGTGCCACAAAACTCCAAGGGCATATATGAATCACACTGATTTTTTAAAGAAGGGTTAGAAAATCACAGTAATAATCAGTCACTAATAAAAAAAATTCAAACAGCTCAAATGAAACTAATCAAAACTGTCAAATAGCATATATACAAGGCACTGTTGCATAATCATGTTAACACTAGTAAATATGATTCAATATACTATCTTTGAAAAGGGAGATAAGCAGCCTGCATGGTTCTAAGAGACACAGTCCTCTGGCTAAGCTCTCATCCCCTTTTGCAAGCACTGATCATCCTACTTTAGCTATCTGAATATACTTTCCACAAAGACCCGAGCTTTACAGGGATTAAGCTAGTGACTCAGTAGGAGGCATGGGTGACTATGGTAAACTAAGACCCTTGGCACATGGTCTGTTACAGAATTACATGAAGTGAAACCAATTACTGTAGTATTTGCTTCCTGAAGCTATTGAGACTTCATATAAAACAGAGAGACTATTTGCACAGAGCCAGATCGGGGACTGTCCCTCTAGTTCACTGTGGTATAATAAAAAGGCCCCAATGGCAGGCAGCTCGGGTTTCTTCTGCATGGTCGCCTAAGGATAACTGAGGCAGATGAGCTTTAATCCTGCCTCATGGAATATGTCTTGAGTGATCCCAGACGCTGTCAACAGCTAATGGTGCATGTTCCTTTCATTAAGACTTGAAATTGGCTTCTTCACTAGTAGTTCTCAAACCTCATGGTAAATCATAGCTAACGTAGGATGAGGAGGAAAAAAGGAGCTTGGAGAGAGCTTCAACTCCATCCCTCTACAATGACCACCAGGCTGATGGGCTGCACCGCGATTATGGAGCTATTGGTCTTCAAGGATACTGTGATATAGGAAGAGAAGGGAATATCACAAGCTAAAACACCACAAAGCTTGCTGCTCTTGCTTAGGTATGCCTGTTTTCCCTGAATAGATCCTCCCCAGATTGCAGTGAGACCTGAATTACTGGAGTACAGAAAAAGTTAATCCTGGCATATTTTTCTAGTTTTCTCATTGCTTTTATGGATGAGAGCATTTAAAGAGGTGCTTACCCCACCATTTTCACTGACATCCTATAGCAGACATTTAGAGATCATTTTCTGCCCAATGTGTTTATTCTGAGGTGTAACAGTTCCTTCAAGTTCCTGGGAACACATTCTGAAACAATTAGGCCTCTCTGGTATTTCCGGGCAGGTTCCCTGGGATGTGGAAACTTATAAGAAAACTCCCTTAGATACTAACGTAAAAAGCAACAGAATAAAATATTATGGAGTAGTTGTGACCCGATGCCAGTACCACTGGGGCAGACTATCTAATGCCATTCTGAGCTTTGAGGCTCTGGATACCCCAACACAAAAGAGGGGTTTCCCAGTAACAGAAAGCAGCCCTGAATCTGATTGCTGGAGTTCCTGCCTTATGTAGGTAAAATAAAGGAGAAGAGATTTCAGGGCTGTTTTTGAGGTCTCAAGAGTTTTGAAAAAATCCTGTTTTTTAAAGAGGCTATTTTGACAGTAATTTTGGGAAACTAACCCCACCAAATTTCTCAGGCCCTCTTTCTTTATCAACTTTGCAAATTGCCTGATATCTTGTCGAGTACTAAACTAAAACTAAATGTTACCCCATCATTCAAAGATGAGACACTATCTGGGAAGGCCTGCCAATTGGAATTCATAAAGTTCCATGAATATGGAAAAAAACAGATAACAAAATTGACTTCAGATCAAAACCAAACAGAAATGACTAACCATTTGTATTAATTTTATGCAGTGGTAGTTATATGTACATGAAATAATAATAAATGATGAAGTGATAAGTCAATGCTAGTATGAGAGGCATAAAAACTAAGTGATTTTTACAAATATCTTTTCAGCAACCTAGACAAAACATTTCCTGTTTAGTACTACGGTGATAACTGCCACCTGAGCCACCTAGTTCACATGTGGCCACAAATATGCTGAGAAGCAGGTAGTGAGAAACTCAACCCACATGGCACTGGCAGTCCACGCTACAAGGAATAATGTATTTCTGTTTTGAAAGCCCTTCTGAATAATTGATTAGTGAACTCAAACCAGACAACTTCTTCTAAGAAAAGACAAGGCAAGTAAAACCCGAATTTGACTTCAGGAGGCAAGAAGAATGCTAACTAAGGCCAACAAGTAAACCTGGGGATGTAGCTCTCTTAGATCTGCTTGACTACAGATTAGATACATAGGAATTGTCTTGCAAGTGCATGTTAGTACCTGAGTTATATACAGTGCTCATTAGAGTTCTGGCCAGAGTCCTATTCGGCTGCCCTTAAACCACTACTCATTGTAAGGAAGCTTCAAAAGGAAGCCACAGGAATTTTGAACTATTTATAGTTCTTTATGCTAAGGAATATAATGGACAAGTGGAACTACATAAAACTAAAAAACTTCTGCAGGAAAAAGAGAACAATTACAGAGAAAAAGTCACCTACAGAATGGGAGAAAATATTTACCATATATCTGATAAGGGGTTAGTATCCAAAACATACAAGGAATTCCTAACTCAAGAAATCAAATAACGCAATTAAAAAAAACAGACAAGCTACCTGAATATACTTTTTCCAAAGACTATGGACAAAAGGTATATAAAAGGATGCTCAACATCAATAATCATCAGGGAAATTCAAATCAAAGTCACAATGAGCTACCACCTCACACCTGTCAAGATGGCCACTTTCAGAAAAATAAAAGATAAGTGTTGGCAAGGATGTGGAGAAAAGGGAACCCATGTATATTGCTGGTAGGAATGTAAATTGGTACAGTCACTATGAAAAATAAAACATGAACATTCCTCAAAAAATTACAAATACAATTGCTGTGATCTGATACATCAATCCTACTTCTAAGTGTTTATCCAAAAGAATTGAAATCAGTGTTCAAAGAAATAACTGCACTCCCATGTTCATTGCAGCATTACTCAGGACAGCCAGGATGCAGAAACAACCTACATCTCCACCAATAGATGAATGAATAAAGAAAATGTGCTGACTACGTGTAATGGACTATTATTGCACCTTAAAAAACAAGGCTAGCCTGCAATATGTAACAATATGAATGAACCTTGAGGATATTATGCTAAGTCAAGCTTGTCCAACCTGCAGTCCAGGATGGCTTTGAACGCAGCCCAACACAATTCATAAACCTTCTTAAAATATTATGAGATTTTTGCAGGATTTTCTTTTAAGTTCAGCAGCTATTATTAGTGTTAGTGTATTTTATGTGTGGCCCAAGACAATTCATCTTCTTCCAATGTGGCCCAGGGAAGCCAAAAGGTTAAACATCCCTAAACTAAGAGAAATAAGCCAATTACCGTCTTTTCCGGCGTATAAGACGACCCCCTAATTTTACAGTTAAAACATAGGTTTAGGCCTATATTCACTGTATAAGACTACCCCCCACTTCCGAGGCTGTAGTCTTATACAGCGAATATAGGCCTAAACCTATGTTTTAACTGTAAAATTAGCGGTCGTCTTATACGCCCGGTCGTCTTATACGCCGGAAAATATGGTACAGAAGGACAAATGCTGTGTAGTGCATATGAAGTATGTAAAACAGTCAAACTCATAGAAGCAAGGAGTGGTGGTTGGCAGGGGAGGTTAAAATGAAGACATAAAGTTTCAGTTATACAAGGTAAATAAATTCTAGAGATGTCCCGTACAGATATAGTACACTTAAAAATTTGTTCAGAGGGTAGATTACATGTTAAGTGTTCTTACCACAAAAAAACAAAAACAAAAGCAGTACATAAAATAATAACAGTGGGTGGTAAACATAAAAATAAATGATAAGGAGTACATCCGATAATTCTGGGAGTATAGGAGAAAGACCACTACTCCTGAGCAAAAGCTAGATGTGATCAAATGCTGAATTTGTTCAGAGATACACCTATGCAAATACCAAGCATTTAGTAACCAACACCAAAACGGAAGCTGCTGTTCACCAAGTGATGTCTTAAAATAAGTTGATCACTTGTCTATTTGATCACTTGTCTATGTTTAGACATTTTCTTGTATGTGGGTTATGTACATGTGTGCCTCTCCCCCTGAGACTGTATTATCCACAGACAATATATTACTGCAGAATCTTCCATGAATGTTTCTTGAGCTAATCTAAGTAGGCTTTCTCAGAAGCTGGCAAAAAAATATAATAATAATAAATAAAAGGGGAGGGTTCAAAATTTTTCTGTGACATTTTCATGCCAACATTTGTGCAATTTGTAATATGCAGGTCCTATTGGCAACAAGAAAAAAAAATGTATATAATTTTTCTATTACAGAATGTATTTTCAAACAGTCTACTCAGATATCAAACTATAATACTATCTACTATAAATAAAGAACAGTAATTGGAACTCCCTTGAAAGCTAATATAAGGGTTCAACCCAACTGGAATGCAATGCCAACTAGGTATGTCACATAGTTTGGCATAATTGTACTAGTTTTTATTGTTCCAATGTCTGACTAATAGAACTTTATGTACAAAGATTGGGTTTTTTTAGGTTTCTTCTGTTTTACCCTTCAGACATGATGTCACTTGGGCCTATTTTTTTCTATCAATTAGACTCATAAAATATATGATGCTTTTTAAAAATAAAAAGAGCTCTTTTCTGACTGTTTTTATAGCCAAAAGAAATAAAGCTGAAACAGTTGAATCCAGATATAGTTCAAAGTGGAGGTAAAGGAAGAGAGGGACACACACACATAAAAAGAAAGTACACAAAACTCCTAATGAACCTTTTCTATAGTTATTGAAATTTTCTGTTCATCTACATTTTCCACTATAGGACCAGATCACAGCTAGTACAGAACCTGCAAAAGGTGTCAGTACATGTTTTTGGAATAGAGTAAATGAATCAAAAGGCTGCCAACCGATCATATGAATGGAGAACCATTATTTTTAATTTTCTTATTTTTCACTAAATTCCCTTTGTCAAACATATGTGCTATCAAGTGACTAATTAATCAGGATATATGAAAAGTGTTCAAGGAAAGTATATCTCCTGTGACCTTTAGATAGAAATGTTTCTATGTTTATCCCAAATTGTCCCCTCTTTTCATAAACTTGTAATAAATCATTGCTAATGAGCTGAAATGGCAACGCCACAGCCTGGCTTTCAATAGATTACATAAAGTGGCTCTAAACTACTTCCAGCCACACTCATTTATTCATTGTTTCCTAAACAAACCCTGCAGTCTTACCATGGAACCACTGCTCATACTTATCCTTCCTACTCGCCCACTTTCTTAATCACTCCTCCAAGTCTTACTCTCTGTTGCTTCACATCCAGATCACATTATGGATCTTAAGTTTTGGTGTTCGCTCTAGTTCCATAGTACTAGTTTTGGTTATAATCATATGACACTTAGCATATGTTAGTGTGCACATGCACGAGCACACACAAAAATATACACACTTTTTCTCAATCAAATTGTAAAACTAAGGCATAGAAAGAAATCAGAAGACTTTGATTATAAATCCTGGCTGTCACTGACTAACTCTGGAAAATTTCTCTGAGCCTCAGCTTCCTCATTTGTAAAATGGTGCTAATAATCTTTGAATATCTCCCAAAGATTTCATGAAGATAGAATGATATAACAACAAGTGCTTTATCAGTCATGAATCATGTATACATATATTATTTAAGGTCTCTTTCTGTATCCTGAGCACGTGACAAAGTACCCTTTACATCTTAAGTGTATAATAAATCTCACTCATAAAAGTACTAGACCACAGCTATACAAATTTGCTAAATCATCTTCAGTATTTCCCTCACTGCTATATAGTTAACATTTATCGACTACTCACTATTGTGCCAGGTTCTTCACAGCATGTGAGGCAGGTCCTAGACCCTATGATCTCTACCAATCTGACAGTGTGTGAGACAGATCCCCACCAATGCACTGGCTAGGTGACTTATTTTTTCTTTTCCACATAGCTTCTCTGTTGGTTTTCCATGGAGAAAAGACATAACAAACTTAAGTCAAACCCACAATGGGAAATGCTGGACAAATCTGCTAGGAGGATGTACCCAACAAACTATAATTAAAGCTGTCGCCATTTTCACGAGCAGGGCCATTAAAATAACCTCCAAGCTAAAAAGTTGGAATATACAATACATTCTTAACCCAAGTATATTTTACTCCTTTTGCAACTTCAAATAAACAAAAAAACACAAAAATCTGAAACAATAACTTAAAACTTTCAATTGTTTCTGCTTACAATGTGCTAAAAAGTAGAATCGAAAGTTTATAGAAGGGGAAGCCGGGATGGCTCAGTGGGTTAAGCGCTCACTTTGCAGCACCAAGGACCAGGGATCGAATCCTGGCTCCGGCCCGTGCGGACCCATATGCTGAACTGGGAGCTCCCCCAGTTCAGTTCTCTCTCTGTCTCTGTCTCTCTCTGTCTCTCTCTGTCTCTCTCTGTCTCTCTCTCTCTGTCAAAAAGAAATTTAAAAAAAAAAGTTTATAGTTACAGATTATTTTTGTAAAGTCTGAAAATTTAGAAAATCCGTATTTTATAGGAGGCTATTGCATTCTCTTCAACCTCAGATCTTTATCAGGTTAAAGAATGCCTTCAACATTTCTCTTCCCTCAGAAATAAAACTTGGGCACTTCCTATGATTGTCTCCTCATTATTCCTTTTCCCCCCAATTCTTTAACAGTATTTTAACTGCTCCTAAGTTAACTGCTAACTAGAATCTTAATTAATACCTATCATCTCATCTAATGAACAGAAAATTCAAGCACTGAGAGTATTTTTAAGTATACTTTTTCATTGTAGTATTTCCCCTTTTAAAAGTTGGCATCTATGAAAACAGATTCTTCAATATCCTCCTATAGGGAATACTTAAAATAAATAGAGTTAAAGGAGTACATGTAAAATAAAATACAGATGACAACTCTCAATAATGAAGACTATAAAAAATCTGAGTTTATTTTGTATATTTGGGGGAGAAGAAAGAGAATGATGATCATTCAGAAATTATATTCCTAATTTATATAAGATGGTAAATAATCAAATGAACAAAAAAAAGTTCAACCTCCTTGTTAAGAATTGAGACAAAAGTGCTTTAGCTTCTAATTATAGAATTCAAAGATGTTTTTGATAATACAACAGTTTAAGTTAAGAAGTTGATGATTTCCCCCCAACAACTAAAACAGAAGGTACAATGCTACTTGTTGAAATAAAAGAACTTGTAAGTCCCTGAAAGAGTTCCACTCTTCTAGAAAAATCATTACTTTATAAGCAAATTGGGACAGAGCTGGTGTTTCCATATCTTTAAATAAGATTACTGTTATACAGAGATCAGGAAAACTGCTATGAACAAAAGTATTTATTGCAATAAAGGACAAAAAAAACCATGTGGGCATCAGCCCATACATGGAAACAGGTTCGCAGGAACTAAGTAACTCTTTGGAGAACAAGGTCTTAGACCTGGGCCTCGGGTGCCTCATCAACAAAAGTGTTGAACTAAGTGACATTTGAGATCCCTTTTAGATTCCAACTTTTCTATGTCTACTAATGGTTCTAGTTCTCGTCTAATCAATCATGCACAAAACTTTTATTTTTTTAACCTCTTTAGCCACCAAGTCAATTTTGGCATGTTCTCATCTTTGACCTTTGCACATTCTTAGTTTCAGATACCTAGTGCATAGGTCCAAGCATCAGTTGTTTTAGTAAGCCCTTTCTCCCACCAACACCCATTGAATTCAGCAGATCTTACACCCCTGAAAAAACCAATCGCTTCATATGATTTCCCATACCACTGCCTACCAGGTGAAAGCCAAACTCCACAATTCAAGGTTCTTTATTAGTGGTCCCTACCTGATTCATGGCTGTATATTATAATACATGTTTTAATGTTAGGTCTAAAACATTATAACAACAAAAATTGGAAAAGAAAAACATTCATGCATATTTCCCCACCAATAAAAAGTTACTATTTTCATTTAAAATGAACTCCGTTCAATGTCTTCACATTTGTCAATAGATGAAAATAAAATTGTAAAAATATGGAACTTTTTTGTCTTATCATTTGTTTAGAAAACTTTTTCATGTTTCTATGATCTTGTTTTCTTTTTCTTAAAGATTTTTATTAAAATATAGCTAACATACAATCTTGTAGTTTAGTTTCAGGGATACACCATAGCTATTCAACAATAAAGAAGTGAGCACCATGGTAAGTCCAGCAACCGTCTGACACTGTACCACGCTATCACAATATTACTATGTCCCCTATGCTGTACAGTATGTCCGCATGACTTACTTGTTTTGTACATGGAAATTTGGACCGCATGTTCTCCTCCTTTTGTCCCCTTTTTAATTTTTTAACTACAATTAACATTCAATACTATCATATATTAATTTCAGGTATACAGCATGCTGGTTAGACATTAATATAATTTAAGAAGTGATTCCCCCTGACAAGTTTAATTCCCACCTTGCACTATAAAAGGCCTTGCCTTATTATTGACTATATTCCCTATGCTGTAGTTTTTATCCTCATGACTAGTTTGTAACTACCAATGTGTACTTCTTAAACTCTTCACATGTTTCACCCACTACCCTCCCCTCTATCACTCCAATATATCTAGTACCCATCTGAGACCACACACAGCTATTGCAATATTATTGACTACATTTCTTATACTACACCCTACATCCCCACGACTACTTTCTAACAACCAACTTATACTCCTTAATCCCTTCCTCTTTTTCTATTAGCTTTTTTTCTAATAGCTATAAAATATTATATACTCGTATTTTAGATACAGTTTTCTCCACTAGCTCAGTTGACACTTTTGTGTGAAATAGAAAAAGGTACATCTTCTGGCCTCCTGCAGGGGATAATTTACCTAACGTCACGTGGACACCTTGATATGAAAACAGTATATTTAGGGGGGAGAAAAATCATCTGTAAATAAACAGGAAGGACAATTTAGTGTGGAAGTTGAGGTCAGATCACCTTACTTCAAATCCTATCTCCTTTACTCACTGTTTGATCCCATGCAAGCTGCTTAACCACTAAAAATCTCATTTTCTTCATTGGGATAGTAATAATAACTATCACAGAGAGCTCTGTAAGCAGTAAATCACAGAAGGCTCTCACAACAGTGCCTGACACACATGCAGTGGACACTCAATAAAAATGTTTTTCCCCAATAAAACTATTTATCAATGCTATCTATATCATTGGGCCTGTTTTAGATACTTTTAAAAATTACTCCCATGAAATACAGTGCTCAGAATGAGATTACTGTTATTGAAATGTACAAACAAGG
Source organism: Craseonycteris thonglongyai (assembly GCA_004027555.1). Classification (NCBI taxonomy): domain Eukaryota; kingdom Metazoa; phylum Chordata; class Mammalia; order Chiroptera; family Craseonycteridae; genus Craseonycteris; species Craseonycteris thonglongyai. Next base: position 51,090 of record PVKE010004138.1, read on the forward strand.
TCCTAAATTTGAACTTTCACCTCTTCATATAAATCCACTGAGTATTTAGTTGGTAAAGCGTGAGATGATGACTATTCATGCAGTGCTATTCCATCAAGATAGTTATCTTAAAGGAAATATGTATCATGGTCTCCTCACCACAGGGGAAGGGTAGAACAGGGTGATCTACAAGGCCTTTCCAGCTTTGTACTCGTATGTCTATGACCCAATCTCTCCATTATACAGCCTTCTACCCCCATCACAAAGCCTGTCTGGAAAGGACAGGTTCTTGCTTCTTTCCCAAATATGGCAATGGCCTGAGTTTGCTCATCTCATCCTTTTTCACTTTATCTCCACCTGGAGCAGCCTTTCCTAACACTGAGAATCAAACTCGGGCCATCATCCAAAGTCCTAGTCTAAATGTGACCCTTCTCCTCCAGGCCCTTAATGCTCCATCTCTTTCGTTAAAAATTCAAAGCATTTGTTCATTATCTATGCAATTGCCTATTTAAGTCTAGTTCATTAACCATGACATTTTGAAAAATTAAAAATTACTTTCTCTTGCATCTGAATCAATGCAAGCAACCTTTACCTTCAAAAATCTAGTGTGCACATAGACGCATATACAGCATCAGTTAATTTAGCTAGACCTGTCACCACATTAATGGAATCTATCTTAACTGAAGGCACGCCAGCCTCTAAGGTTACAAGATAGCAAAATCCAGGTTTCTACTGCACTGATAACATTTTTACCACAGACCAAGCTGACAAATTTATAATGATACAGAATCTAAGAGCTGATATAACTCAAGGTGAATGTCATGTCATAAAATGCTTGATAATGTATTTTAAATAGTGAAAAAAATAAAAAGTCGGAAAAAAAGGAAAGTGTGCATCAACATTAAAATTTTGTTTAAAAACAGCATTTTTCCTTTTTGCTTTTATCAAGCCCATTTATAAAGTATTCTCAATTTCTTGACATTTCATTTCTTCTTCCAAGTTTAACCAAATCTTTTTTGTCAAGTGATATAGGATAAGATTACTCAATACATGTTATTATCTGATGATTCAGGTGAAGAAACTAAAAACTGTATTTGGATTATAGAAGACATATTCTAACCTAACAAAGCTACTAGAATAAATCATCTCTATAGAACAGAAATTAGTGCTCACTTCGGCAGCACATATACTACAATTAGAACATAAATTAATATCCCTTTTCCTTTGCAAAAAATAAAACAAAACAAAACAAACCACACACCCTGTAATATTAACAAAAATGCAACATACCTTAAAGGTTTACATTCATAATATGATGACAACTCAAAAGTGCCTCAAAGTTTAAAAAGCAGTGGTCACATCCAGTACAGGCTGATGACACTGAGCCACAGGTGATCATATTATAACATGGAGAGCAGTTTCAATACCCTGCCACCATGCCGGACGAGGTCTCTCGGGTGCCATCTTCACCCACGACTTACGAGATTTTCCAGTTTGAAGCCTCATCAGCAGTGTGTAAACTGAAGCTGCTCCAGAGGCAACAGGGAGAGAAGCAGCTCTGGTGGCATTTGAACTGAAGATACTCAGGCAGAGAAACCAATCTGGTGGTGGTGTAAGAGATGAATGGAACCAGAGGAAGAAGAGACAGTTGGGCAAGAAGAGACAGAGAAGACAATCAGAAATGGGATGGCAGAATGAAAAAGAAGGGCAACACAAAGAAAGTAAAAAAGTGAAGGAAGTGAAGGAAGTGTAGGAGCAGGGAAAGAAAGGGGAGAGAGGAAGAAGGAGGAAGAGAAAAAAATGTAAACAATCTTTGGGTATATGAAAAGCAACATGTACCAGATGCCTGTACTTCTGATTGCTGTTTTTGTATAAGTAACAGATGCTATCAAATTGATCAAAAGCAGAATTAGAATCCAGGCACAAATCCATGAACCACAAGAGCTGGAATATCACTGATACATATTGTTTAAAAACAAAAAGAGGGGAAGCCGGGATAGTTCAGTGGGTTAAGTGCTCACTTTGCAGCCCCGGGGACCGAGGATTGAATCCTGGCCCCGGCCCATGAGGACCCATATGCTGAATTGGGGAGTTCCCCAATTCAGTTCTTACTGGGGTGAGATCCCGGTCCAGTTCCTGCCCTGTGCAGCCCCACGCCCATCTGTGGAATGAAACTATATGGAAAAACAAATAATGTGCAACTATGGAGACTGTTCTGGGCCCTCCCCCTTCTCTCTGTCTCTGTCTCTGTCTCTCTCTGTCAAAAACAATAAAAAAAAAAAATCTTAGCTGCAGGTCAACAAGCAGTATAAAATTTGCTGCCATATTGACTTTCTTGAGTGAGTAGAACCCATGAAGGAGAGTCAAGGGAAATTCCAATATTCCATTCCTGAGCCTGAAACTGTTCAAAATACAAAACAGAAGAATGTGATATTGGTTTCTTAGTTGGTCACCTTTGAGCACACCTGCCAACCAGAAATGCCATGTAGTTTCCTGAATGTCTCAGAAAAGCATTTTCATCATGTCTATCTTTATACTACTGGTCTACTTTTCATTTCCAATTTAAAATGAATTATAGCAGGATCTACCTTGAGCCACTCATGAAGCAAATCAGGCTGCACATTGCTGTCTCTGTACCATGGCTTGCAGGGCCCAGGATTACAACTCTCCTTGAACCTGGAAAGTTTTCCATATTTTCCTGACTCTCCCACTCTACCAGAAACAGTGTGCTCTTAACGAATAGTCTTCAATAATTCAAAACAGGCATAATAAAGTATTAATCAGAAAAATGAATTCTTGGTAAGGTGGTAGCTGGCCAATATATGATACTTCCCAGTTAAGAAATGATGGAAAAGCAAATTAAAAGGTACTTTGTCAATTAAATCCCTTACATATAATTACAGCTATACTAATGGTAAGAAATTCCACTCATGTACCAGGTTGATTAGGGAATTCTTCTGGCACAATTGGATTTCTTTCACCTGCAAATCAGTCCACAAATGTCCCTGTCCACATATAAAGATGATACAGGCTAGCAGGCTAACCCTTGTCCTATCGCAAACACCATGGGATGAACTGAAACTTTGATCTTTGTTATTATTGAATCATTATAAACCTATTAATATTTTTGGCATTTCCAAACAAAGAAAATATGAATGGTTGATTGGAAGCATCATATTCAAACGTCAAACTCTTCTGCAGAACTCCATCGCTAAAACACAAGTCAAAGGGAAAAGAAGTAATTAAAAGGTTACCAAATCTTAAAGATCTGAAAACCACATGTTCCCTAACACACGGACTCTACTACAATAACCTAATGCCCATGGTCATCTTAAACACTAACAGAAACAATATCCATTTGCCAGATCAAGCCTGAAATCAGTGGGATAAAAATTTTAAGCTACAAAGAGTAAGCAACATTTGAGAATGAGGGGCCATTAATAAACATTTTAAATAAACTCCTGGAACACAGAAACCTTTATGAACTGTCTCTAGGTGATATATCTATCTTGACAGGCAGGAGTTTTGATGTACCCATCCATATGTAATATATAAATACAATGCCTGGAAAAGTATAGAAGCTCAAACATATTTTTTTCAGTGAATGAATGATTGCAGGTAAGAGTGAATGAACAATTCAGAGATATTATACCCATTAGTGGTAACAGATCAGCATCCACCCTCCCGTGGCATTGGTGGTATTTCAGCCAGGCAAAATGAGAGATGGAATCCTTGGAAGGAAACAGAGGTTGATAATTGAACACACCTAACCAAAGAACACTGCATAAAGGCATTTCACACCTATGACTAAGAACATATCCCACAGACACACACCTGAGCAAGTTACAATCAGCAACATGGAGTTAAGATTCTCAAATCTCAATGTGCTGCCTCTACCCAGGAAACAGAGCCTACCTAAATCAAGACATCAGCATCAACCTGGTCTCAGAAACTTATTTGCCTATGGAGACAACACTATGGATGCATTATTTGGCAGAAGACTTTTCTCTTTGAGTTGAATGAAGGTGTGGTGTTTCCTGGAAGCTATTTAAAGCTAGAGTATGCCCGAGTGATGATCCCACGAATGTCTGAAGAAACTTCCATTTGGAATCCCAGGAAATGCAAGGACTGTGTGGCAAGATACAGCACTACACAGCACAGGAGCATCACCGAAACAAGGGACCCTTGCCGTCCCAGTGTATCCTACCAAACGTGCCTGCCTTCTGATTAAAGGAACTCACCGCAGTGCAGAATGTCTTCCTGAGCGGGACACACTGTTGCCCACAGGGGACGGCAGGTTGCTCCCTCTGTGCAGATCCTCAATGGACCTACTCCAGGGCTTTGATTTGTCCACAGAGCTCTCCACCGTGCTTTCAACACTTTCAAAGTCAAAACTAAAACAAAAGAAAAAATGCCACTGAAGACTTAAAAATTCATTCATACAAATATATGGGTGTGCATAACTTATTCCTTCCTACTACACATCTGCACCTTACTATGGGTAGTCTTTGTAAACAAAACTAAAAAAACAAAATAAAAGTCCAAAAGAATATCTATGACTCATTGTTAGTTTCAAAAATACATAATAACAAATACTGGATCCGGCAAAAGAATAGTTGAACAACAGCAAAAATTAAATACAAATAATACAAAAACAGAAATGTGTTACTTGTATTTTACTATCAGGCTTGCTAACTTACCAATTGCCAAGGTTGCTAAGGTGAAAGGACATCTTAACAGCTGTGTTCATTTTGCTTTAGCAAGTCAGTATGTTAGGCATATACTAATTTATTCCTACCCATCATTTTCACTGAGCATTTTCTCCTAGTGTGTTGGCAAGTATACTTTTCCAACCATATGTGATACATTACTCACAAAGTTATGAATTTGCTTTGATTTTGGAATCTCTTCCTAATGTGGTGCTCTTTAAAGCAGGACTGTTGTTTCTCTGACATATTTTGAGGTTATTACTCATGTTAACCATGTTAGAATAAATGGCAAGTTAAGTTGCTCATTCTTGTTTAATTTTAGGAACAAAGTTTTTAAACAATTAGGCCTTTGTGCTCTATGCATTCTTCCCCTCCCAATGTCAGTAGCTTTGTTTTCTCCCCCAAAATATATTTTATCAATTGTTTCTACCGTAGTTCCACCAAGCAACACCTGATCAGATAGAGAATAAACAGAAGGCAGCTATAATTAATATCATCTGGAAGATCTTGGCAGCTATCACAGAAGAAACAGCAAGAATACATACTGAAAATATCAAGTATGACTTTTAATGAAAAAGTATGGCGTTTATAAAAGTGCGATTGCCAAAATAAAATATTTGGTTACAACAGTCATCTGTAAACTAGGTGACGCTCTCCATCTAGTAAATTCTAATGCAGATGGCACAGACTGGTGTAAAAAGTCACTGAATTACTCTGACAATTCTGTCATGCCTTAGGATACAGGAGACAGTGCTGAATGGAAAAGGTCGAACTGAGTGATCAAATAGATCCTAAATACTAAAAATAGAAGCCTATAGCTGATACTGGGAAAGGTAAGCTTGAGGAGACATTCCAAGATCAGTCAGGTCTTTAATACCCTGGCCAAGTCGCTCTGTAGCCCCACATCATTCAGGCGTTCAGTGCTCCCATGCTCCTCCCGGCTCATCCCCATCACACAGCAGACAGAGTAACTGCACACTTTAGCGAAAGCTTCTGTTTTAGGATGGAGCGTGAGCCTGCTGTTTCAGACATTACCTGGGCAAGGAAACTGTCATATGCCAAGGAATAATAAGATGTTTTTCAGCCCATTAGTTTCAAGAAGGAACATAAAGTATGTACCTCTATATAATTATCCATCCAATTAAAATAAAATAAAAAATAAAAAACTAATGAGCAAGAATGTAAAACAAATGCCCCCAAATCAGAAGATTAGAAAGCAAAAGTTCTGAGTTCTAATCTTTTGTTGGGTTTAGTCTTCCACCGCAGACTAGAATTCTCTCACAGCAGCGCTACCTTTTCCCGGTGGTTTTATGCAAGGGTACATTTGGAAAAGATGGTTCACAAGCTCTATTGTGATGTAGGAAAAGGATTAATTACAGCAAATATGTAATACATAGCGTGCCATTCTTTTCATTATTCCTGAAGTTTCTTAGCTCTTCCTTAACTGCATAAATATTCCTCTAGCTTTTAAAATACGCCAAAGGTAGTATTATTGTTTTGTCATATGAATTGTAAAGTAGACTAGCAGTTTTTGACATATGGAAACAGATAAACAAACTTCAGAAGAAATGGGTTTATATTAAAAACTAGGAATATATTTCAGAGGACAATTTCTCAGGAAGTTAAGAACTTGTGTTTTTGTTTTTCTTTATCAAGCCACTTTCAGTTAATACTTTAGTTTCTGCATCCACAACATAGGTATAATTATAGCGATCTCCTCACAAATTCTAAAGGAAGTGATGAGGATTATGAGATAGTATCTGGTTAGATTTTAGGATTTTATTGGCGTGAGGCACTGTAAAAAAACAAGTTCCTATTAAGAGTTAAGGGGAAATTACATTACGTAGGCCAAAACATCTTCCAGTCAAATTAAGAATACAATATTATCTCCTCAACATATGTGTGAGAGAGTAGTATATCTGTGGGTACTGGTGTATTTTTGAATTCAAAGATGAAATATGGAGAAGAGAATTTCTCATTCAAATGTACACTTTTCATTCCTGTTGTGAATATTTCCAGAAGTGAAGCAAATGGGAAATTTTTATGAATTAACAAAAACAAGGTTAACTAAGTTGATTTTTATTCCTGCTCAGTTTCAGTTTTTTCATCTCCTTCACCTTTATAAAAGACAAGTTAAAACAACACATGTACATATAAAGTTACCCCTTCTTCAAGATTGGGATCTATTTCTATATTTACTAGCACATATAAATATACATATATATGTCATTTTTTTACAATAAAAAGAGTCACTCTTCTGTATCTTGCATTATTCTCTCAACAATATATCAACTACCTCTTTCAATAACTGCTAGAGTATTCTACCATATGGATATATGCAGTTTGAGCACTAAACAATGTATTTCTTTTTAAAATAAGGACTCCTCTAAGGGTCACTTTTTTACTCCCAATTTGCTTCTTCCTAAAAAGCATTGCTAGTAACAATTATGGGATTTGCTTTTAGTTATGTGAATAGAAGCAAACCTCCATAAACCTCACCACATCTGCTTCTGGTTCCTCCCTTCAGTGCTGTCTAATTTTACCACCGAAGTTGCATCTCCTGTGACCATAGAAAATTCAAAAGAAACGAGCCAAGTTTTACTTACGTTACCGCATACTGCGCAAATGATAAATATTCCACCAGAACATCAAGACCTTTGTTTTCTTCATTCAAAAACTCTCTGACCCAGCTGTTGAAAAAGAAAAAAATTTAGTGGGGAGATTTATCACATGCTCTGCCACAAAAAAGGCCACAGTTGAAAACTTTTTGTTTTTTCACCACAAACATTCATTGCCTGAAAGGAAATACAGAATAGGGAGGCTGAGGTTCTCTATCACATGACATAGGAGCTCTTAGATAATGACAACTAAGGAACCCACAACACTGCAATGTGCAACAGGGTACAGTTTACTGTTTACGAGCTTTAATGTAAGCTATAAGAAACTTTCTAAAATGGAAAAGGAACTTGCTAAATGTACTTCTTCCACCATGACTTATCCACAGCCTGCTTGTTAAAGCAGCCAAGACTACACAGAAAACGAGGCGGACTGGGGACATGACGACATAACCACTGAAATCCAGGCCTGAGTCCAAAGCCACATTCAACTCTTTCTTGGCAAACAAAGCTGTAGAGAAAATTAACCTAGCCAATGAGAGACTGATGTTTATGGGCCTCTGGAAATTCAATAGGGATGATCTACTTAATTTTTTCCATGCATGTTAAAACCTTTTAAGAAGTTGCAGGCACTGCACACCATCATCAAAGCTGAGACGTGACAAATAACCATGTTTTTTAAAACATTCATTTTGAAATAGTACCACCTTGTATTTGAATGATGGATTTGAATGCAGTTCACTGTTTTTCACACATTTTTATTCATTCTTCATAAAACTCCTGGAGATGGAGTAGAGTGGTCAAACAGAACCTTCAGGTACTGAGGATAAACAGCTCTGACCCCACCTTAAAGATTCATGTGATACCCCATTCAGCCTTCACTAGATTTGAAATTTCAACATTGTAAGTACAAAGTTCTGATGCTATCACAGAAATGAAACTTGTGGTACACCTGCCAACGGCACTCCAAAAAGTTTGCCTTCTTCCATGCGATGAGGTCCACCAGCTGAGGACACAATAGCTACCATGTAAGCCAGTGTTAAGAGCTGTCAGAACAACAGTAGGACAGTCCTACTATGTGCCCTTGAGGATGTGCCTTCCCTGGGGTCTTTGTCTTAAAGGAAGAAAGAAAATCAAAATCTGGTGGACTTGGGATGCCCATTCTCTGTTTTCATTTTCTGGAGGATGTTTTCTTCATTTTTGTTTTATCCTCAAAGTTCATTCTTTCTTGTAGTTCTGTCATCTCCATGATGTAAACTCGGGTCTACAGGGAGTTGCAAGAAGCGGCAAGGTAGGAAAAGAAGGTAGCTTGCCTCTTAATGTACCCTAAGAGTCCAGCAGACTATCCCAAAATGTATGCACTTAGCACAGCCACGTGCAAGCAAATTACGTTTGTTATAAAGAGACCTAGCAGTGGCAACATCAGCAAAGAAAACAGCACCCACTGGGCCTCATAAATGAGCTTTGTTGTAAAAGCCTGACCAAAACTAACAGGGCTGGCTACTGGTGGAGCCGGAAGCTTCATTTCAAAAGCGCCACATACACAATGTTATGGCATCTGCTTTTACTTATTTTCATTTGATTTATTTTAATTACTCCCTGTGCAGCAAAGTCTCAGGAGATACTTGGGCATTTTTAACCTCTGATAATTAGAAGTTTAGACACAGTAAAAGCAGTTTTTTTTTTTACAACTGGTAGGAGATTAAAAGGCTGGAACTCAGAGTAGCTGCTCCTGAAATTCAAGTCCCTGTGCTTCTTTCAGGCCTCTCTGTTGGTCTGGCATCCGGGTTCTGCCTGTAGGATTTAACCTGGCCCTCCCTCCATGGTGGGTGCAGTGCAGGAAGCCCCAGAGCTGGACCTGGGGGTCATCTTTTTCACAGAAAACGTCACAAGGTCCAGATTTTTCAGGGCAGCCTCAGTTCTACATCGTCTGTCTCAGTGCCCCATGAAGGTATTGTAGATTAGTTGAGAAAAAGATCCATGTCATTCCTTCTGTCCCTAAAATGTAGAGATGGTCCAGGACACCCTGAAGACCTGTCATTGTCTCAACCACTAGCCCTTCGGCCACAAACTGGATAGGAGGCAAGTGACTCAGAGATAATTTTTAAAAAAGGGGGGGGGGAGGAAAAGATGGCGGAAATAAGAGTAGGACATGGCCAAGTACAGCCAGAGCTACACTCTCTTGACTCAAAATCCTAATATGCATATATTTGGATGCAAAGATAAAGACTATTAATTAGCTTCCCTTACTTCAATTCAATATTATTTTCAATACCCTCCACTCCCAATTGCTGATTTTAAGCAAAAGTGCTTTAAAAATTGTTTTCAAAGTGAAAGGCAGGAGCCAGCTGCCCAGTTCCTAAAAAGCTGGCTTGAGTGTAACATGTTTTGTCTCCGAGAGGTTTATTTTCATGCACTGAACCAGTTTTGTAAGTTACGAGATCTTTCCTGAGTCTTTGATCTGGCCCAGGCACCCCTAGGTGATTTAGTAAACAAGATAAAAATCCATCATGGTCCACTACCTTAACTTCTTTGTCAAATGATATCTGTTTAGCAAAATCATTTTAGCAAAAAAGCAATGAATCTTAAGAAAAAAATACCCTTTACTTATGCCCTGTCCTCTCAATTCCTATCCCCTTCCACAACTGGGATATTCTGAATGAAAAAAACAGAGGTGAGAGTGAATATTTGTGGAAATGCAAAGATGGAAAGAAAACAGATAAAAGGTAAGGGTAACTTCCAAAGCAGAATTCTTGAACCCAAAGGCATTAAAAAATGGATGCTGGGGAAGCCGAGATGGCTCAGTGGGTGAGTGCTCACTTTGCAGCCCCGGGGACCAAGGATCGAATCCCAGCCCCAGCCCCAGCCCAGGCCCGTGCGGACCCATATGCCCAGTTCAGTTTTCACTGGGGCGAGACCCCGGCCCAGTTCCTGCCCTGTGCAGCCCCGCCCATCTGTAGAATGAAACTATGTGGAAAAACCAATGATGTACAACTATGGAGACTGTTCTGGGCCCTCCCCCTTCTCTGTGTCTCTGACTCTGTATCTCTCTCTGTCAAAAACAATAAGTAAATCTTTAAAAAAAATGATGCTTCATTCTGCAGATTCATGTATATGAATATGATCATGCAATGGAATATCAATTTAGGATTCCCATAATCAATTTCCATTTTCACCTCTGTGCATGCTACACCCACTTTTTTATGTATTAGCAATATGCAAACAGTTTCAAATTGGGTAATTATAGGTTTTGGAAAGCAGAATTATTTCTGATTCTGATAGCCTGCCTCACTTACTAAGTACCTCACCGATTTACTGTAATTATCACATGTTGTAAATTTGAATTAGGTAAATTCCAAATCAGCTGCTCAGGAGCTGAAAGAGATGGTGATCATGAAATACAGCTCTGGAAAAAAAACCCATTCGGGCAAGCCAGGATGGCTCAGCGGGTTAAGTGCTCGCTTTGCAGCCCCGGGGACCAAGGATCGAATCCTGGCCCTGGCCAGTGCAGACCCATGTGCTGAACTGGGGTGTGCTTCCCATGCGGGAGGTCCCCAGCCCAACCCCTACCCTGCACGGCCCCCACCCACCTGTGTGAAACAAAACCATGTCGAAAAACTGATGATGTACAAATATGGACACTGTTGTGGGCCCTCCCCCTTCTGACTCTCTCTGTCTCTGTCAAAAACAATAAAATAAATCTTAAAAAACAGAAAAAGAAAAAACTTTAAGTGCAGATGCCAATAGTCACTGTTTTATTGTAGACAGGTCAAAGGTTTGTTTCTGATTTGCTGTTTTATCTCCCCCCCCCCCAAAAAAAAACCTCAGAATCTTATAGTTCTCATCTACACACACAAGATAAAGGAACAAAGAGTGAATTCTCTTTGCCAGGCACATTTAGAGAGCTGTCACAGACATGGTGGTAACTGCAGTGGTTGAAAAAATCATGAAAAACATCCTGAGAGAAGCATGAGAGAGAAGATGAACATCACCCAGAATCCCCATTGGCCCCCAAATCTATGAGAGGGTTGCAAATTGGATCTCAAAATATAGTCCATGCACACTAGGGTCCCTAAAACTATTTTCATAAATATACTAAGAAAGTAATGGTTTTTATCACTGTGTGAAGAGTTGCACTGATGGAACAAAAGAACTGTGGATAAAGCTGCTGCCACCAAAGGATATAATTACCGGTAGTGTATTCTTCACTGCTTATACGTGGAAGAGGAAAAAAAAAAGTCAGCTTTGCTTAAAACTGTCCTTAGTGAAGCAATAAAAATTATTTCTTTTATCAAAGCTTTCTGAAACTCTTGGAGTGCACTTCTTTTTTTTTTTTTTTTTTTTAATTTTGTTTTACAAAATAGGAAACTCACATGTAGCGCTTCTGCTGCCTACACAAAGTACCACAGTTGTCTTGAGGAAAAGCACTTGTGTAATTGAGTTGTAAATGGCATTAGCACCTTTTTTTTTTTTTTTTTTAAACATGGAATGTAAAATAACAGACAAACTATAGTTATTAGGTCTTGGGTATCTGGAAGATTGTTCCTCAAAAGTAAATAAGGTAAGCAAGCCTGTTAATTTGAGAAAAATAACTGACAGTATTTACTGTTGAGGATAGAACTTGAGTTTTCAAACAAACAAAAAAAGAAATTAGCAGTTTAGAATACCAGTCTTCAATACCATGACCTTAACAACTTCTCAATACTTCCACGTATATTCTGATGAAAATGGTATTTGTTAACAAATGTGATTGTCTTTATAGGGTAGAATAAAATGTGCTGATGGCTGAAAGATCAGAATAGTTCAGTGAAACAGTATTTTCCAAATGACCAATTCATGTTGTTACAAAATTACAAATAGATAAAAAGACTCATTAAAGTGCATGACAGTAAAACAGATTTTAGAGTAACAGAGTACAAAAGCTCATTGATATGGTTTCAGATGTCATAGTGCAGCTAACTTTAAGAAAGTGCCACTTTTTGAATTTGGTTATAACATAAAATAATATCCACAATTATATAAAAAGCTTATTAAAACAAATGCTTCCTTCTACTAAGTATGTATCTGTGTGAGGCCAGCCTTTGTTTTATACATCCATCAAAATAATATCATAACAAAGTGAAAGCAAAGATCTGAGAATCCTGCTGCCATCTATTAATGAGACATTAAAGAGATCTATAAAATGTAAATCAGTGCCAGTCTTGCCACTAATTTTATTTTGCTTTAGAAAATAGTTATTTCTTATATAATATGTTATTTGTACTCTATTATGTTTATTATTTTGTATTTATATATTTATACTTATTAAATATTAAATGTTATTAAAGAAGCATATTTTAAATGTATCCATTTAAATTTCCAATATGGTAAACATTAATAGATAAAATCCACATAAATAAAACTGTATTGGGTTTCGAAACAATTTAAGGATTCCTAAAATTTAAAAATTTGAGAACTGCTAGCTTTATAACAGGCTTTAGATTTAGATGTATGTAGTTTTGAAGCTCAGTGCTTCTACTTTGTGTGGACTTGAGCACGCTACTCAACAGCTGACCCAATTTTCTCATCTGTAGAATGGAGGTTCAGAGGTAAAAGGCACTAGTAAAAACATTTTGTAAGAAATAAATAAAACGGCACATTGAACATGCCTAATACAGTGCTTAATAAATGACAAAATTATTATGATCTTAAGCATTTCCAAAAGCACCATTAAAGAATAAATCCATCACAGGGTAGGTAGCTTGATGTACACACGCCCCACATGCGTTTTGTACATCTTAAAACCAGCTGTGGTTACTCTTCTCCCTTTTCTCTTTTGGCCTGACCTGGCCCTACTATACTTTTCCACAAAGAAGCAGGGAATCCAGGAGGGAAAATGTCATAAGTAGTTTCTCAGTTCCCTCTCCTTTCTACAAACCTTCTCCTCTTCCTGATAAGCTGCACATTCCTCCTACAAAGTCATGCCCATTCACTCAACTCTCGGAGAGAAGAAATTCTTTCAGAATTTCTATGACCTTGTACGCAGAATGAAAATTAATTTTCTATCATAATAGGGAATCTTACTAAAACAAATTACCTGCAGGGAGAGATACCCTACTCCTCAGTTCCACAGAATAAAACCCTTAAATCTATGTAGCTCCCCCACCATTGCCACCATTTGAATCTTATCACCCTGACATCCAAAGTATTATGCTGCATCCACTCACACTACACACCCTGGGTGTTCTAACACTACTTGGCTCCTTCCAAGGGTATTTCAAGCCATTCCAAGCACCCCGATAAGTCATAATCCAATTCTTTTCTATTATTATAATTACTAAGAGTAAGTGAATGAAATTATTTCTAGTCCAATTCTTATTTCAATTTCACTCAAAGAAAATTAATTTTCTTCCTCGGAAGATTCCTCCATTTATACAGTTTTAGGCTTATATCAAAACTCAGAACAAATCCTTTGCTCGACAAAGCTGTAGCTCAGAATGTTATCTCAGCAAAGCCGCAGACTGTAACCTTGAAATGCTAGCATGTGCCAAGAATAATTGCATTTAGGGCAAGTAGATTTTAAACGCAATTCTTTTAATTTCTGGGAATCACAATCTCCTAGGTGTCACGGTCATTTTAGACAAAGACGGCAACATTCTGTGCATGGAATTCCTTAGGGATATATTATATAATATAACTGAATTATTATTAGATGTAATACTATTTTCAAGAAACATACTAAGGGAAAGCTGGGATGGCTCAGCGGGTTAAGCGCTCGCTTTGAAGCCCCAGGGACCGAGGATCGAGTCCCGGCCCCGGCCCATGCGGACCCACATGCCCTGCGCAGCCCTGTGCCCACCTGTGGAGTGAAACTATATGGAACACTAATGTCAACTACGGAGACTGCTCTGGGCCCTCCCCCTTCTCTCTGTCTCTCTCTGTCTCTGTTTCTGTCTGTCAAAAATCAATAAAATAAATCTTTAAAAAAAGAAACATACTAACAAATAATAGCTATCATATACTGACTAATTACTATGTATTAAATCCTATATTAGATCTTTTATAACTTATCTCATTAAATCCTTACATCACTATGGAGTAAATGTCATTATCCTCATTTTATAGATGAGAAGTTAACTTAGGTCATATGGTAAGTACAAAGAGCTTATAAAACTTATTTAAGGTTAATTAACAAATAAGGGTACATGGCAGAAATCTGAACCAAGATCTCTCTTTCCATAAGGCAAATGGGCACCCAATAATTTTCTTTTTCAGTATCTCAAGGAGTGCATTCAATCTATGGATCGCTTATATAGCACCCTGCATTCCAAAATTCCTCACTGTGGTAATTATTTTCACATTATTGAGTAAACTTTCAGAAAATTTCCCAAATCAAATGAGGTCAAGCCAGTTAAGTTTCCATAATGAAGAGCCTAGTTCAGGTTTGGGTTTTCAGAACAGACAAGACAGATTGAAATCCTGGTGTGTGGTTTCATTCCAATAAGACTATGCCCGTAATTGGTTGCAAACAACCAGACAATGCACCTCGTGAATATTTCTGCTGCTAAAGCCAAAGCTTTCCGAGTGTCCCACATAGGTGGTAGACAAGGGAAAACTTCAGCTGGAGAAGATGAAAGGATTATAAGAATCTTTCAACATGCCTACAGTATCTAAACAACATACCACTCCAATTGCTTGCAGATTTGCACTGGCTTCAACCCAACCAGGGCTCTACTACTATTTAGCCAACTCTGTATTGAAAGTGATCATCTTGCTTTGGTATTTGATGGTCAATTTCACATTATTCCAGCAATGCCTGAAGAAATGCTTTTCGACAATTTGTAGTAATCCTGGCTGTAGCTCATTCCACCACCTTCAGTCAAGAAGTGGTGCCAACAGTGTAGGGTTGGACTTTACCAACGGAATCTACCTCCTAATCCACAAATATTGGAAAGTATTTGAATTTCTTAAGCTTGGATGCCCAACTGTATTAAATCACCACCATATTCACCCCCATTAGACAAGCCTCACTGCTTTGATTCTAAACCCTGATTATTTTATTTTCTTCCAGGAAAAGAGCTGCCAGATGAGGCTACATAAGAAAAAGAACAGCATTTGGAACCAATGCACTGCATGCACCTGGCTCTACAGCTGTAGACTTTGTGGGATTTGCTCACCTTCTCTGGTACTTAATTCTCTGAATCTATAAAATGAGAGACTAGGGAATCCTTAAATCTCTCTTCCAGTTCTAAATCATGATTTTACGTGCCATTGTTCTATTGCCCATTTTCTGGGACAAAGGAGATTTTCAACTTTGGGTTAGAATCAGTTCACTTTTT